>JAAHCF010000382.1:0-36041 GCA_038367545.1 Beauveria asiatica | reverse complement strand
TAAAAAAAAAGCTACTTACTATAATCTACTATAAGTCTACTATAACTTTTTTTTTATTTTTTTATAACTTTAAAATACTATAACTTTTTATATATAATATTTCTATTTTTAGAAATCTATACTATAATTAGGCTATTAAAATATTATTTAATTCTATTTTTTATAATATTCTTATATTAATTTAGAATTTATAAATAATTATTAAAAACTATATATTTTATAGGGAATTTAAGACTATATAAGACTTTTTAAGTAGTACTATATATTATTTCTTTATATAATCTTATAACCTTTTATATTTAATATATTTTTTTAGTTTTTATTATTTTATAATTAACTTTAAAAAAATATATTATAATTTTTATTTTTAATATTTTTTTAATATTTTATTATATATAATAATAAATAAAAAAATAATATTAATATAAAAACTTAAATCTTTAATTAAGTTAATATTTATAAAAAAACTATTTATTAGTTAATATAAAAAATATATAAGTTATTATAAATTATTTATTATATTAAAAGTAAATAAAGTTAATAGAATATTTATTTATTAAGAATAAAAATATTTTTAGTATTTAATTAATTATAATATATTTTAAATAAACTTTTTTAAAAATACGTAAAGATAAACCTAATAAGAATAAATTAATAAAGTTACTATTTCTTTTTCTAAAAATCCTATTTAAAATATTTTATACTAATATTAATTATTAGTATTTTAAATAAACCCCCTTATTAATTAGTTAACTTAATAATACTAATTACTTCTTAATTTAGTTAAATTTATTAGGATTATACTTTATTAAGAGTATATTATTTTATATTAATTAGTAAGTTTACCTTAAAAAATTAAAAGTAAATTCTAAAATATAATAATTTAACTAACTAATATTTAAATAATAAGCTAATTAAGTAGCCTAATAGCTAAAAAAGTCTATATATACTAAGAAATTCTAGTATTTTAATTAACTACTAGTAATAATTATTTTTAGGTATAATAGCTTTTTATTAGAGAATATAGATATAAAAGTAGCTTATTAGATAGTATAGAATAAAATTAACTTTATTTTATTAATAAATATTTATCTTTTTCTATCTTAGCTTTATATATATACTAACTAGAGCTATACCTAATTAAGCTAACTAATTAACAGGGGGATTCGTTTAAAACGCCAGTGACCGACGTTATCGTCCGCCGTAGCTGCAACGTTTACTCGACATGCTACGCTAAACATTTAGGCTGTGCCAACCACTCCTGCGTCACTCTGTTGATTACAGCCCTGCATCGTGCTAGATGTGACGCGCCATGGCACGCCACTGCACTGCCACTGTGAACAAGAACAATTAGCCCCTTGTGCTTTGCCCGTCAATAAATACATTCTATGATTTCAATCAATCGGTCAATTCTCACGGCGCTTCGGGTTGCTTAACATTCAGACATTTCCAATTGTCCCGCGTCATGTGGAGCTTCTAGTTCGTCCGAGGTACCACTCAAGTAGCCGCTCGATGGTCAGTCGGCGAAAGCCGAGGCTCATCAAAGAGCATCTCTCGGTTTATCAGATTCGTGGATAATCCTGCTATTTTCAACAGTCAAACTCCAAGCAGATAACGTCGCGTAAAGACGCATTCGCGCTCGCACGGCTCCTGTTTACCGCATCACGTTTCTACTTTCAAGTCGCAGCCTGGTCGCGCAAGCTCCATCACCTTGATAAAATAAATCCGCAACCTCTGCAGCATGGCCGCCGCAGAGATCGTCAAGTTTGGCGATGCTATTCAACTTGATGAATTAGATACAAATACATATAAAGTCAACTTCAATCCACAATATTGTATAGGCAACGGTAAGTCGGCAGTATACCTTCTTCTCGACCGCACTGGGCCGCAACGACTAACAAAGATGCACAGTTGTCAACGGAGGCTACAGTGCATCTTGTATGGCCGTTGCCGCTTCCAAGTTTTCTTCGAAGCGCTGTCAGCCACATCTAGTCACTTCGCAGCACATCTTTCCCGACCGCTGCTCCGCCGGCCAGGCCGTCATTGTCGTTGAAGATGTCAAAAAAGGCAACATGATATCCAACATTCAGGTCAGCGTATGGCAAGGCGCGCTCCTCGACTCGGCGCCCTGGTTCGACCGCGAAAAGTCTCGGCGCCCGCTGCTCGCTTACATGATCTTTGCCAACTTTGACGACTTTGACCCGTCCCTGACTCTCCCGACCGCGTACAAGACGCCTGCCGAGCTGAGCGGGACGTCGGTGCCCGAGCCCGACTTTGACCGCCTCAGCCAGGATCATGCCGACGACAACTGGACCCTCAGTGTCCCGCCCGGCGACTGGAGCAAGAACGCCGAGACTCTGCGCGCCAAGGCCATATACGTTCCCAAAAAGGGTATCTTTACGCCGGGTGTCTTTGACATGTGGGTGCGGCTCGAGACAGGCGAGAAGCTCACTCAGCAATCGCTGCCCTTTGTCGCCGACTTGCTACCATACGAAATGGATCGCTACCTCTTTGCGCCCGAGGTCAAGGAGATGGTAGAGCAGCTTCAAAACCGGGACAAGGCCGAGGCGCCCAAGAAGGACAAGGCAGGCCAAAAGGGCAAGTCGCAGCCGTATTGGTTTGCCACGCTGGCGCTGAACCTGGAGACTAAAGAGCTTTTGCCGGAAGAGGGTGTTGAGTGGCTGCATGTGCGCCTACTGGCCAAAACCCTTTCGGGAGGGAAATTCGACCAGGCAATCGAGATTAGAGATGCGTCGGGGGACCCCATCATGCTTGGGCACAGCGTTTCGATCGCGCTCAAGTTTGAGCGCAACACGACAGGTCGCACCAAATCCGCCCTTTAGGCCATGTGTGCTGCCTTGTATGCAAGAATAGTATCAAAACTTCAGAGTCTAGTCGGCTCATTGTTATGAATCAATCTGCGAGCCCTTATAAGTTTTAAAATGCATCCATATTCCAGCCCAGAAACAATTCGCCGGCCAGCTCGTTACCCTACAGAATGACGGCAAGATGACAGAACCCCCCTCTGGCTACCGAGTCGGGGCAGAAACGGCTGATTAACTACTCCCAGACTTTCTAGAGAAACAGGCTTCCGTACTGGTAAACAATGCCCGGCCTGGTCCAAAGGTGGCATGGTTGGCAGCGTCTGCAACATTCTCACTGAATAGCCTCATCCAAGTAGTGTTGGTGGAGTGCCACAACAACTTATTTCAAGGCGAGAAGCTACGAGCGTATTATATCCCGAGAGCAGAGAATGTTGGGAGCGACCTTGGGATTCATTTAAGATTCTACTTGGGTGTTGGTCGTGAGTACGCCCGCACGCCACGTGTCTAATTTATCCGAATGATTACATTTTCTGACGCAAATCTACCAACTGACACGCCAAAAGCCTCAAACTTGCTTTTCGCATTTTGAAGTAATACGACATGTGTAAAGCTTCAAATTAGCGACAAGTTGACAACGGAGGGCCTGTCGCATTACACCCATGACAGTCTGGCTGAGGCGCGTTCAGCAGCGTCACTAGCTGGATAGGAAGTCAGTCCATTATTCTCAGACGCAGAATCAAACTCGCTTGTGTCGGTCTGATCAATCGTAGACGTTTCTTGATAATGCACTGCCATCGCACTGGGGCCTACTTTAGACACTATTCCCTATTCCAGGTGCGCGGAGCGCCAACCTGCACGCCGCAATGCCAGCCAAAACGGCTGGCTTGGCGGGTGTTGTAGAGTTATGAGTATTGCTCAGCCTTGGAAGTTTGGTTGCCTACAATAGTGAATGAAAAGGCTATTGACTAGTTTCTCGTTACTGATATGGCTGCGCGTTGGCCTTGGCTGGGACGTGTTCTTCAATACAAGTCTTTGCACAATTCTCGTCATTGCAAGATTCATCGCCCCATCCTTCACGCTTGTCTGCTATCCCAACTTGGTGCCTACACACATGTCGAAGATCATCAAAGGCCTCAATTCATTTTTCAAAGCTCCATAACATATGTATTCGTGAAGTAGCTGTCTCTACCAAAACCGGCAAGTACATATATATTTTGAATATGGGGCTCTTAGTTGGAAGTAGCCCATCCCAGTCTAGGACCGTTGTCGCCATCCTCAAACACCACATACGCGCCCGTCAGAGACGGCGAGCCGAAATAGGCCGAGCTCTCGCCGCCCTCGTCAATGTTGAGGCTGTACGTGCCGTCGCTCTCCCTTTCCTTGAGGTTGTTGCCGGGCACGCGAATCCTGGCGCCTTCAATACCAAACGTAAAGTCGGGCAGCACCGTCTGCGCGGTAATGGCGCCGGCGGGAAACTTGCTTCTCCAGGCTCGGTACGCGGCGGACGGCACCACGAACCCGGAGCCGCCCGTGTCGACGATGCCGCTGTAGTTGGTCTCGACGAATTCGTCGTCGCCAATCTGGTAACCCGTGGAGGTGATGCCCCAGTAGCCGCCAGAGGGGTCGACATCGGTGTAGGTGATGTTGCCCGTGTACTTGGAGTCGTCAATGAAGCCAAAGCCAAACGTGCCGTCGGCCCGGTGCTTGATGTCGACGGTGAAGATGGGCTGGTCGAGGTGCGGCTTGAGGTTGGAGAAGGGCGTCTTCTGCTGGGGCGACGCCGTGTTGCCGCTGTCGAAGCCGAAGCCGATAATGCCCGACACGGGCACACCAAGAATGTTGTCGCCGTTGTGCTGCGGGTACACGGTGGTGGCGTACTCGACGCCCTGGCCGGCGATGCTCGCGCCGGCAATGGAAACGGTATCCTTGTAGATGGTGCCCTCGGCGCCGGAGCCGTCCCCGTAGCCAATCGACCACGTGCCGCCCCGCACCAGCTTGGCCGTCGAGCTCGACGTGTGGTTCCATTTGGCTTGCCCGTTGTCGACCTTGCCCTTCACGCCGGCTCCAAAGAGCCAGAGGTCGCTCGAGCCCGTGTCAAAGAGCAGGTTGATTCTCTGAGGGGGCGTGCCGACGAGCACCTCGGCGTAGTACTCGCCGTCCGGGCGCGACTTGCTGTCGTGCGCAGGCGTGGTTTGGCGGGCGGCGAGCGCGGGCGAGCGCGGGCCGCGCTGGAAGTTTTCGTTATACTTGAGGTCAACGGTGAAGCGGCCGGTCTCTCCAGCAAAGCTGACCAAGGGGGCGGGCACCACGGCCGCGCTGGCCAGGGAGGCGACCTTTTATACTCAAAACCACCGGCTACCGGCCGTTACAATACGGCCGTGCCATCACGCATACGACGAGCCATGGCGCAATGGGGCGACATCCTTGTGTAAGAAGACACAAGTTACGCATGGAGACGGTCGCCAGCTTCCAAATGCAACACACCAACCTGATCCGAGTGAGCAGTTGGGGAACCTATCCGAGGGACTCTCCACCGCGTCGTCCTCAGTGAGCTGCTGTAACCGGATTAGCCGTTGCAACGGGAAACCATGGCGTGAACTCCGTGCCTCGCCCTATACACAAGTCGTCAACCACTAAGTTAATTAGCGCGCGGACGCTTTTCGCACAACCAACCAACAAACCTGGCTTAAGCGTATAGTAATCGACCTTCCCGATCCGGATACGAATTCAAGGTTAACAACTTACCATTGGCTGGCGGGGTCAAAGGCGATAGCGACGTCGCAGATGGGGCAATTGTATACGAAGCCGGAGTCTAGTCTAATACGGCAGGCAGGGACTATTGTGAGCAAAGCACCGATTATTGCGACCAAATTACGCAACATATTTGCCTGGTAAGCTTTGGAATGTACGACAGACTGTCTCCTGAGAGCATTCAACATTGCACCACCCAAGGCTGCAAAGTAGGCGCAGCAGGTTCAACTGGTTACGTTGTTGTGATCGGTAATCCTTGGTCCTCTTCCGCTTCTTTGTCTGTGCGTCATCACCAACCGGCCTACGGAGTAGGCTGATGTAGATCAGCACACGAATTACTCCACCGGAGTAGTAATTCGTCAGGATATAGTCACTGAAATCCTCATCTTGTTCGCCACTCCTGTCGGCCGAGACTTTTTCGGCAACTGCTTGTTCGGTGCCAAGGGCGACTGCCAAGGGCCAAGGGCGATTGCCAAGGCTGTGGTCGACAGGCGCACTTGGCATGGCCAACAATACTGGATAAATGAGAATAGTTCATGTTCTGTGGGCTCCTCGAGGCCATCAGACGAAGAGAATCCAGAAACCTCATCTGCGCATGAATTCGGAGACTGCAGTTCCTGAGACGGGTACATCCGTATATTGGACACACTGCGTTGAAATATTAGTCGGCACACGATTCAAGTTGAGTTCCATGTCGACAAACAATATCCGGCTTTCAGGCTTTGTATTATTTCCGGAGCAAATTCAAACAAGAGCAGCTGATCAACAAGCAAAACAACAAATGATACCTCAAGCAGACGCTATGCAAGAAGCTACGCACAAAAGAAACATAATGTCGGTATCTAATGAGGCAATAACCGCCCACTGGACAAGAAAAGAAGACCAAAAATAAAAGGCAGATTTGTGACAAATTAAATAACCGCCAGACAGATATACATATATATAAACAGTTCCTTACTCTTATTCTTACTCGGGTCCGTCGCTGAAACCCGGGTCACCATAATCAGGTTTCCATTCTTGGCCAGGATAGCTCGTCGCCATCATCTTGGGGTTCTCCTCCTCCGGATCATACGCAATCTTTTCCTCTTGTTCATTTATGCGAAGTGTGCGCTTCCGCGCTTCCGCGGTGTCCTCGAGTTCGGCGACGTGTTCCGTTGCCGCACTGATTGTAGCGGAATTTGTTTTGTTCAGCTTCGTCTTGGGTTCCAGCGCATCATCCGAGACCTGACCCCTACTCTCACCCGTCAAGTCCTTGACTAGAGGCGCAGCGGGCGCAGTGGGGAAGGTAGCTTCAGTGCGGGCAGCGTCGTGGCTGAGGCAAACGGTGTCAGAGCCGGAGCCCACAGGCGGCGACATGCTGGGCGCGGAGACGTGTCGATCATTGCTGAGAGATGCTGGCAAAGTCGGTAGCTGCTTGTGGCTGATAACGGGCGATTGCTCAGATTTGGGGGAGGAATGTCTGCGGCTGTCGTTGGAAATTTGGCTGACGCGGTTACTATTCGAAGGACCGAGGCCGCCATGAGATTCTTCCGGTCGAAGAAGATCAGCCTGTAAGTCTTTGCGAGCGTCCTGCTGTGCCAGTGCTTCTCTGGTAAGAGCCGCGTGAGGACTGCGAGGCTCGTCAGAGGCAGGGCTCAAAGGCATGCCATCACTGTGCTGCGTGGAGACAGGGCTAAGAACCTCACTCCCAGTCGCGTACGGCTGCTGAGAGTGTGACTGCCGAGGCAGCAGCTCGGCGCGTGGAAGGTGGGGAGACTGAGTTTGTGTCGCGAAGACTCCACTGCCCTGCGGTTGGTTGACACCCGCATAGGAATGAGGCTGGTAATGGGTGGCGTAATTCTGTTGCTGCTGGTAAGGCGTCTGGTGCTGGGGGTATTGGCGCCCAACATTGTACATGGTGGGCACTTGCGCGCTCCCTTGGCCATACACGGCGGTGTAGCCTTGAGGAATCGGGACTGCAGCGTATTGAGGCTCGCCCTGCGGTTGCTGTTGATATGGTGGTTGTTGTTGCTGTGTATACAGGGACTGCTGCTGAAGAGAAGGTTGCTGAACTTGGTGTCCTTGTCCCATATGCATCTGCTGCGGCGGTAACTGCTGAGGTTGAGCCACAAAAGGCGGGCCTTGATTCCTTGCAAAGACGCGAAAACCTGGTGATGGCTCCCCTCCTCCAGCGCCGTCGTGCGGCAAGGCCCTCTGTTGCTGCGCGCCAGACAAACCCTGCTGTTTAGATAGTCTCTTGCGGGCGCCAAAAAGTTTATCCATCGACGTGGTCTTGCCTCCCTGGTCTTGCTTGTCTTGGCCCTTGCTATTAGGAGACTGGTTGATGCTGGCCATCTGACCGGCCACTTTGGTCCTGAGTCCTCTCCATCCCTTGGGCGATGCACCGGCTCGCTCAGCTTGTGGAACAGGCTGAGCAAGACTAGGCTGAAGATGTTTCTGCTGTTGCTGATGCTTGGGGTATTGCATGGACTGCACAGTATCTAGACCGTGGTTGCCCTGACTGTAACTGGGCCCTGTAGACAAGTGCGAAGGATCTCGCTGGTGCTGCACAGTATCCTGCTGAGAGAATACTTGAGGCACCGTGGAGGGGACGGCCGTGCCGGACATTTTGTTATGCTCAAGACAGCCACCACGGCTTTTTGGATCTTGGGCGGTGGGTGTCTTCTGCTGCTCGTCTTGGCGGGGGACGTCCGTGACGATACTTGACGTCATTTGGCTCACGTTGGTATCCTGGCGGGTGATTTCCGCACTCTCTTCGTCAGTATGAGAAGCAATCGATGGCGTCACATCAGGGGGATTGCGAGTATTCTCAGCAATGTCCGTCTCAGAATCCGAAATTTCGGATGGAGCAGAAGCTTCGCCACGCTGGGTACTTGCATGGGCAGCGGGCAGGGGCAGCTCGCTAACGACGGGTACAGTGGCAGGTACAGTGGCGGCGCTACTCGCGATTGATTCGCCGGCATCAGGCGTTATCTCGCTGGCCGTCACAGTCGTAGAGGTAGGAGGCCGGCCAATACCCCATTCATTTTCACCAGCGTTAAAAAGCTGCTGGGGCGGATCCACAAACTGATTAGGCAGAGTAGGAGCCGGGGCGTTACCAGCCGATGACGGGAAGCCATCCGCGGGATGTATCTGATGCGGAGCAGGAGGAATGTTCTGAGGCATTTCCTTCGAGGCATTGCCTCCCATGCCCTGAACCGGGACAGCATGCTGCTGCTCTGTCTGATGGCTCTTGATGCCAGCCAAACTCGAGAGGAGATTGGAGAATGAAGCACGGCGGTTTTGCTCGGGATTAGCTGACGCAATCTGACCAGCAGAGTCGCCGTGATCCTTGTTGCGGAAGGGCATGCTAGAAAAGATCCCACTGCGAGTGTTCCCTGGGCTGCTTCCACCACTCGGGGTCGGCTCCAGAGACATGCCAGAAGAGGGGCGAAGTGACAAGCCGGAGGAAGGTCGGAGTGACATGCCAGAGGAAGGTCGGTCCTGGCTGGGTCGTTGAAAGGCCCTGGCAATGCCGGAGAAGCGTTTCTTTCTCGGTGTAAGCGGAATCTCGTCGTCGGCTACTGCCGACTGGTCGACGAGACCTGAAACAGGGGTATTGGATGAGCCATCCTTGCTTACACCAAAACCAGCCACGACACCCCCAAGCACGGAACGCTTCTGGGCAGCGAGGCCCTCCGATGCTGACAGAGGTAAGGCATCGGTCTGAGAGCGCTGAGGGGCGGAAAACCCCTGATGGGAGCCCTGATCCATGGAGGCGCGTCCCGTAAGCATGTTGAGGAAGCTGGAGCGACGCTTCTTGCGGTCCTGCATCTCTTCAGCGCCAAAGCTCGATTCAGAAGCTTCGTCAGCGTGTGCGTCAGTGGGCGGTCGGTTCTCCGCGATGGAGTTTCTACGGTCACGCGAGGTCGCGCGCACAATCTTGTCACCAATCTCCCGAAACATGCCCGAGTTTCGCTTGACGCGGCCTCTCTCCTCAACAGGCGGCCCGACACCCGGGATCGAGTACTCATTGCTGCTACGACGCGGGTTCGCCATCTCCTCGTAGTACGACTGAGAGCTCCGCAGAGGCTCCTGGTCAGGGTGCGGCGCAAAGAGGCTCGGGTAGCGTTGGGCAGACGAGGGCGGGACATCTGCGCTGCGTTGTCGAATGATGCCTGCCGGCAGCGGCGGCGGGGGCATCATGGCCGAGTGTCCAGTCTCCTTATCGAAGCCATAGTTCATGGGCGGAGAGATGGGGCTGTGGCCAGAGCGGTTCTTGGCTTGATGCAGAGGTTCCGCCAGGTGGCTCTCTTCGAGCCTCCAGGGGCCGGATTGCCCAGGATACAACAGCATAGGTGGATGTTCTGGCTGGCGCATGGGCTGAGGCTGTGATGGAGGCGCCATCACAGGCTGCCTTGCAAGTGACTGAGGAGAATGCTCAGCGGAGCCAGATCGACGTTGCACCGTGGTGCCGTCCTTGTCAGTAGTCTGAGAAGCTGCGCCAGGCTTTGGAGCGCCAGGCTGCTCTTGATACAATTGCTTCGGCGCATCTTGTTGGCTGAGAGCATTCTTCATCACGCCGGTTGCGAGTAGGTCGGGAACATCGTGACCCCCCTCTACATCCAGAGGGAAGCGTTCAGCAGCGCGACGAGTCTTGGACTTAACACCGAAGGTTGAAGATCTGCGAATGGGCGGCAACCCAACAAAGGAAGACTGTCTCTTGGGCGCATCGTCAGATTCATCGGTCCGCGCAAGCTTCCCAACTCCAGTATCTTCGGCAACCGGAGGTGACATGACTGGAGCACCCGCGCTCGTAGGATCAAGCACAGTCTCCGACGGAACAATGCGAATCCGGCCAGATGGAAGGACAGAGGGAGTTGAAGATGTCGGAGCAAACTTGGCGCCGACTGCAAATTGATTGTGCACAACGGGCTGCGTGGAAGTTTGCGCGGCTGGGAGGGACTTGTCTGGGGACGCTTCACGCAGCAGCGGTGAAACGGGCTCGGGCTCTGGAATTTGCGGCGCAATGGTAATGCTCGACCTTGGAACAGAGTTTTCTTCCTGGCGCTGCTGGGGCCGTTGCTGCGAGTGCTCATGGTCTCGGGACGAGGAGAACTCGGTGCGCAACTTGCTGCTGAGTACGGCCCAGGAACCGGAGCGGTCGTGTTTGGCCTTGGATTGTGTTGGCGGTGGATGTGTATCGCCCTATTGAGAGAAACAATAATTAATATCAAATCGTCTCACATATATGGTTTAATGATCTCGCGAGAGGGATGACAGGATAATAGTTCTCATCGTCATATTCCAATCTCAAACACCCGCAGCGTCATAAAACGTAGTGATGCAGAAATCGAGTTCAAACATTATTCATAAATCAATACAGAGTAAAACAAGATCCATCCTGCCTGAGGGAAGTTGAAGGAAATGGCCCACTCACTATGAGCTGGGTGGTATAAGAAAAAAAGCATTAGTGAAATACCTTGTCCCCACGCAATTTGTTCTTGCCCTTGCTGAAAAGCCCTTTGCCCATTTTACCCGCCGAGTGCATAAGCTCCTTGCTCTTGGTTCCAATTTGGTTTCCAGAATGGCCAAAGGTGCTCCCGCTTACGTTGGACGGCATGGTGATTCCACCAATGCGGCGACCAGCCGGTGGTCCGCTGCCGGGAGTGCTCGCATTCAAGTACTGCTGGTAGTAAGGCTGCTGCGCTGGTGGTTGAGCTCCAGATGGCACTTCAGTTGGGGAAGTGATAGGTGGTTGATGCGAGTTGAAGCTTTTGGAGTGGCGGTCCGGGTAATCCTGATCAAGGGTTCTGAGCCACTTGTCGAGCCCAATATCCATGACAGCAAAAGCGACTCTAGTTTCGTTGAATTTCGCGATTCTCTCGGCAGAACTGCCAAGGCTGACAATGTCTCTGAACGGAGTCACACTCGCGCCAGGAATTCTCGGCATGCTCAAGACAGGAACCGGAGCGGGATCGGATAGTCTCAAAGCGGGATGCTCCTCATAGGAAGCTTCATTTGATGTTGTAGCCGAAATGGCCTTTTCATCCGAAAGCGAGAGACGCTTCGACTCTTGCGAGCTGCCATCGGTAGCAACAAAAGCTGGAGTGCTTACATTAATAGCAGAAGCGCCAGACTGTTGATCGCGAGTTGCTGGTTCTGGCCCCAGCTTAGGATCGGTATGAGGCGAAGTCGTTGCAGCAAGAGCCGGAGCCGGGGCAGGATCCGAGATGGGCGTGGGCGCGAGCACAGGTGGCGGAGCCGTGGCGGCGGTAGGTGCAACTCCCTCACCCGTCGGCTGCGCCTTGGATGTCTCTGCCTCCCAGGAGAATCTGCGACGAAGGTCTGCGCTAGTAGGGGAGGCTATCGAGTCATCTGGAAGCTGCTGAGCAGCAGTAGACTGGTATGCTTGAGACACAGCAGGCGATGATGAAGGCTGGTCGATTGATACTTCAGGCATGAGCTGAGCAGAGGCTGCTGGTTGCGTAAGAGGTTGGGTTACTGCTGGCTTGGCCTCTTCAGTCAGCTTCCAAGACTCTGATGCATTGGCAACAGGACCTCGAGATCGAGGCGCCGCCACGACTTCCGAAGTCTCTTCTGGTACAATACCCATTGAACCGAGTGGCTGAGTAGAACTTTCAAGCGCGGTGGCATCATCAGCCCAGTAGCTATCGTAGTCTTGGAGGGTATAGGTGCTGTCTCTCGGGCGGCTTTGTGAACCTTGTCTTTCGTCATCGACCGGTCCAGTCTCGCTATCCCGTCTGCTCGGTTGGGTTGGCGAATTGAGAGTCTTGAAGATTTCATCTCTCAGCACATCACTTTCTTTTACAGGCGATGATGTATCTGTACCAAACGTCGGTTCACGTTGGAGAGGTGGCGGGGGTTCAAACGATCGTACGGGGCTGTCATCTTTGCGGACATTAAGAGGTTTTGTGGGGGTAATGTCAACTGCAGAAGTAGCCGAGTGAGAGCTCGATGCCGTCTCAATAGAAGATCTTGCCGCGGACTGCTTTGCGGGGTCAGATGGCTTGGGTCCCGCAGGTGTCGTGATCGGTTTTGACTTTGGATTTTCGACTGCGACGGCTGAAGCTTGATGCGGTGTCGGTGCGATGGCTTCGTGCTGGACAGAAGCATTCTCCATGGCAACCGAAGGAACTGGAACGACCTCAGTCTTGTCCGTGGAAGCTTGTGAAGCCACGGCGGGAGAACGCTTCGCCTCTGAGGTAGGCTTATCCACTTTTAATGCTGGTGCCACCTGTGGTACCTCGGGGATCTTTTGTTCAGCCATTTGCTCGGACGACAGTGACGAAAAACCAGTGGAAAAAAAGTCGGCTCCAAAGACAGATATGCGGGCGAGATCCGGGAGCTTGGGGCTCGTGGATAGGCGCTTAGTCTCTTCGTTGGTAGGGGCGTCGCGCCCAGGCGTCACAAACTGCGATGGTGGCGCTGCTGATTGGGGTGGCGAAGGGGCCAGTGGCTGCTGCGAGGCTCGACTTGACGAAGGTCTTGTCAAATCCTGGTAGATGACGTTCCGGCTGTCGGTGCGCGGCGCAGGTGCCGGGACGTTCGGAGACTGAGTTCTCACCGGCTCGGCAACTGCTCTTGCTGGGGAATTCGAGCTCTGCTTAGACACGTTGGAAGCAATTTCGGCGCTAGGGCGCGAACTTTCCGAAGATCCGCGACCCTTTTCCTCTTCCATTCGACGATATATATCAGAAGGCCGAACAAGAGGGACAGGCTTGCTCGTGGTGGCAGCCTGTGGTGTAGCTGATGAAAGATTATCTGGCGGCGAGCGAGGCGACAGTGGTAAGGTCGAGGAAGCGCTCTGGGGCTGGGAGACGCCAGCAGTCTGCGGTAATGTAGAGCCCGGTTGAGCTGACGAGGAAGTATTAGGCGCCTGGCGAGCCTGCGCGATCGCGGGTGGAGGGGGTCGCGATGAAGGAGGTGGATAGGGCCGGAGCTGTTGTGGCGGCTGCGATGGCTGCGATGCCGGGCTGGTTTCACTATGCAGCGGCGGCACGCTTGATGCGCTGCGGGAAGCGTCATGCTGAGGACCATGAGGCGAGAAAGGCAGAGGTGGCTCTATCTCGTCTTCGGAGTACTCGTCGGCGCCCCAGTCATCGCCATCGTAATTCTGCGACTTTGCCTCGACCCATTTCTTCGTCTTTTGGCGGCTAACGTTGACCTGGTAGTTGTTGTTGCCGGCTAAGGAGCCGGAACTAGAGGAGATATGTTAGGACAGTCGCGCAATCAAGGCCGCAGGTGTCTGAATACGCACAGGGTGGGCTGGCCACGACCATCTGGTCTGCTGTAAGAGCCTTGATCCATAATGACGAGACAGCGATGAGAGATTATCAGGCGAACTATGCCGTCATGCTTGTGGACGAGCGAACTTTTTCACCGCTATTGCTGCGCGCAAGCGCGAGATTGCAGGTGACTTGCTTGTCCTGCGAAGCTATCGTCGGTGTATCGGGCAGCGATAAGGGCACAGCAATGGAATATGGTACAACGCAAACTGCCGCGTAGGAATGCAAACAAAATTGTAGTAAAAGAATAGCAAAGTATAGCAAACGAGAGGCAGAGCAAGCAAAGGAAAAAAGAATGAGTCTGCCAGTGATAAAGGATGGGAGGCTAGACAGAAGCGACGTGTACGATTTTGCAGTCCCTGGTAAGACATGGGGGGTGTCGAGGTGTGGCGCGGTCAGAGATTACCTAGGTAGGAGCACTGAGGCTGGTGTCTGGAAGCTGGAATGCCGAGGAGACAAGTTCAGGGGCAGACCAGCCGCAGAGCATTTTTAGCGTTGGAATTTGCCTGAGGAAAGACTTATGTGGGACATACCTGTAATAAAAAGACGCTGGCAGCTGGATTGAAGTGACGAAAGTCTGGGCTGAATAAGCTGCGCCAGGCCGCCAGCTCAGCATCTCAGGAACTGGTGTGGCGCAGCTGCTAGTTATTTTTGGGACTTGTATCTCTGTAATACGTGTTGCGTGGCTCAGAATACCTATGTCTGCATCTGTGTTGCGTCTGCCGCTCGTAACTATCTTTGCCAGTCTTTGGCATCATAGTGCGCCTCAACACCAACTCATCAAAGTCCTTTGAAGAGGCAGTCTGCCTGGAGACTTCGAGGATTAGCAGCGATATTAAAGGACCCGCTCGGCCAGCAGCTCAGTTCGGCTGTATCCGCGGCGGCTCAGGCGTTGAACGATTCTTGCCAACGGCGCAGGCGGCTCAAGCTGGGCATCTCCAGCGCGGCTTACACCGTTTGGACCTATCACTGGGGGTAACATTCCCGCCTCTGCTCAAGATGCGGTTTGTACTGTATTGGGTGCATACCTAGGTTCCACCAAAAAAAAGATGTCGTCATGGAGCGAGTTGTGGCGAAGTATTTTCGTGGCGCCTGATTTTGGTGGCTGAAGCACTGAGGACTGTTTGTAGACCTGCCCCGGATTTGGCCAGGTTGTGGCCTCAATTTATTTCACACCGAGACGACAGTGAGCCATGCTGGCTGTCACGTCATTCGAAAAAGAGGGAAGAAAATATATTCATTGCAGTCGAATGATGGAAGCATGTACTCCTTTCCTTTTATAGAGATCAGTACAAGATGGCTCTGTTCTGCATATCCCATTCGGGCCTGTTCAGTTTGCGCCCTGCGCCCATCTGCGTGCTGTCTCTAACCATCTCATATTTAACAGACCCAAGGAGTAAATCTAGATTGCAGCGTGCCTGTGCGTTGTTAGAGTTGACGGGGTCCAATGCTCTCACCCGCCCCTCTCTCGACCGCCGGGCCCGGAAGATCTGTTTAGTATCAGCAACCAACGCGCATCATTCATCGACCGAGTAAAGCCATACCTTTTACCGCCATGATATGCGGATTTCGACGCAGAAATGTGACAACCCAATTCTTGCCCAGCGGCCGAAGATCCCCCTCCCGAACAAGAAGCTGGGTCGCCACCTCGCGAACCTGCTTGTGCGTAGGTGCTTCCGCAATGGCCGTCATTGTCGCAATCCAACCGCCGAGCTGCTGTTCGAGTCGCCTCGACAGCCTCTGCTGCGATTCGGCTGCGGCGGCGTGTGTCACCGTTCCCGTTAATCGATGCCTCAGTGTCGACCGCGGTACACCCCAGCGAGTGGCGCTTTTTGTGACGCTGACACCGCTCTTGACGCTTTGAATAGCATTTTGAATGTCGTCCTCGCTGGATCTACCCATTGCCGTCACATTGTCCCCGGAAGTCAGGCATAGGTATACAGAAACAAACAGCTTCCGGAGCATGGCATAACCTGGCCAAATGGGGGTGGACGTCAACCCTTTTTGTGGGTCTTCAACTGCCAGCATTCCGACCAATCATAGCCAGTCTTTCAGCAGAAGCCAAATCTCCCCAGGTATTGCACGAACGGTTGCGCCGCCTGTTATCCCTTTTCAAGCCAGCATCTTGCCAGGAAGCATCATCTTCTTTTCAGCCCGTTATTCTTCTCTTCGCCTTTGTCGCTACCGACGTGTGATTTTACTCTACTCCATTAATTCTGTTGATTTATTCTTCTTCACACGCTTCCAAACACGCCACTCCCTCGGCTAAAGCCGTTCTGCCAGGGGCTTACTGAAAACGTGGTCAAACCGAAACTCGTTGGGCAACACTGGCCTCTGCATTACGTCTGTCCACGCCGCCGCGCAGTTGCATCCCGCTCGCCATACACTCCTTCGCCCAGTATTCGAAAGGCGTCCCGCGCTGGTCGCTCATGCTCCTTTCGCCGCTCGCATAAACACAATCGACTTTCAATCCGCTGACCATGGCCGCCACATCGATCCAGGACCGAACCTCTGAGTTCAAGTCGGTCCTCGCCCTCGCGCAGCGCAAGCAAAATGCCAATAAACTCGGTGCGCAACGACGCTCGCTGCTAACGGACTCGGAAAAGGCGGTGGCGAATGGCGACGCGAAGTCTCGACGCTCCGACTTTGCCAGAAAGGCGGCCGAGATTGGCCGCGGCATCTCCTCAACCATGGCCAAGCTGGAAAAGCTCGCGCAACGTGAGTCGGCAGGCGCAAAACGGCAAGGGATCAGCCAGCTTACTGACAGTTCACAGTGGCCAAACGAAGAACGCTATTCGATGACCGTCCAGTCGAAATCAACGAGCTCACCTTTGTCATCAAGCAGGACCTGTCGTCCCTGAACCAACAGATTGGGGCTTTGTCGATGATATCGAAGCAGCAGCATCCCAAGGGGGCCGATCAGGAAGGAGAACATAACAAAAACGTCGTCTACCTGCTGCAGGGCAAGCTCACCGACGTGTCTGTCAACTTCAAGGACGTCTTGGAAGCCCGCACCAAGAACATCCAAGCCTCGCGATCGCGGACCGAGAACTTCATCTCCAACGTGTCGCAGCACGCGCAGCCATCGCTGCAGCAGTCAGCTTCACCGCTCTACGGCACGCCGAACCGCGCGTCGCCGGCGCCTGGGGCCGACACGCTCTCGCTTAACCCCGTCAGCGATAATCAGATGCTAATGATGGAGGAAGCGCAGCCGGCCAACACGTACATTCAGCAGCGCGGCGAGGCTATTGAGGCGATTGAAAAGACGATCGGGGAGCTGGGCAGCATCTTTGGCCAGTTGGCGACCATGGTGTCGGAGCAGAGCGACATGATTCAGCGGATAGACGCCAACACAGAGGACGTAGTGGACAATGTCGACGGCGCGCAGCGTGAGCTGCTCAAGTACTGGTCCAGGGTGTCGGGTAACCGCTGGTTAATAGCGAAAATGTTTGGCGTGTTGATGATCTTCTTTCTGTGAGTGTTGCTGCGCCGATAACACACTGAAGACGAGAGCTAACAAACTTGCAGACTATGGGTGTTGGTATCCGGCTAGAGTGCGTACTTCGGCGATTTATTCCAGTTTACACTTTTTATTTCTTTCTGTGTCGAGACGGCTCGGCAAGGCACATTGGTTTCTTTGCATCTACACCGCGACAGGGGCATCGGAGAGCAGGCAAGGCCGCTCAGCTAGATACGACTAATACAGCGGAAGCCACAATGACTTGACTATTCGATGGGTGAACTATTCGACAGGGCGATTGACACCAACAGCATGCATATGCGTCTTTAAATAAAAAAATTCAGCGTGTATTGCAGAACTCGACAAAGGAATGTATGGCGAGCAGTAGTACCCTGCACTCGGAGCTGGCATCCGCAGCAATGTGCCGTAACACAGATGAAAACCTGAAGCAAATGTACACTCTTCAGGAATTCGTGTATACAGAAGCCCCCAGCAGATATGAGGGGCGCATTCAACCGGTTCACAGCGCCCTTTGAGAGCCTTTGCGTCTCATCGGTGGCAGCAAGTGCACCTAAACCGACCTTCCGGGAACCGGACCCAGCCCGGCCCCGCCACGCCGGCCGGACCCGCAGACAACAGAAGCGAGGAGCGGCATACCCTGATATGATGCAGAAAGCATGATCAAAGCGCCCACTACGGTGGATCTCGGCCTCAATTTTCCATGGCTGGATGGTTGAGGGGCTTTTCTTTCGTGTCGCAGCAGCGCCCCGAATGCACTATCCATGATCACCCCAGCGCCGACGAACCCCCAAAAGCGGCTATTGAAAGATTCCCCGCCCCCGCGGGGGTACCCCAATGTCTTGGAGGGGTTCTTGGAAGGCCACAAGTCCTCAGATGAATTATCGAATGGTCTTTCTTTCTTTCTTTTTTTCTTCTCTTATAAGTCTCGAAGAACAGTAAATCTCATTTTTCTTTTCCCTTTCTCACTCAGCCAGGGCAAAAAAAAAAAAATCACAATGGCTGCTACTTCATTCAAGCTCAACACCGGCAAGGAGATTCCCTCTCTCGGTCTCGGTACGCTCTTGCACCACCCACGTGCCCAAGTACACATCTATTGTCTCTAACACCTAGGCCAATAAAAAAGGAACCTGGCAATCCAAGCCCGGCGAGGTCCAGACGGCTGTGTCATATGCCCTACAGAATGGGTACAGGCTCGTCGACTGCGCGTACTGCTACGGCAACGAGGCCGAAGTGGGCGAGGGCCTCAAAGAAGCGTTTGCGGCGGGCATTGAGCGCAAAGATGTCTTCATCATGACCAAGGTCTGGGCAACGTACAATACGCGCGTGGAAGAGTGTCTCGACAAGAGCCTTAAGGCGCTCGGCGTGGATTACGTGGACATGTATCTGATTGTAAGCCTCGCCTTGGTTGGCCTTCTTGGCTGAGTAGACTAACAATGAGAGTTTAGCACTGGCCTGTCCTGATGAACCCCAACGGTACGTGGCCGACGTGACCCAGACTCGATTTTTGGATTTATGCGATGCTCATCACGCATATAGGCAACGACGACAAATTTCCGACCCTGCCCGACGGTAGCCGCGACATTCTTCGCGACTGGAAGCACACCGAAGCGTGGCCGCAGATGGAAGCCCTCCTTGCGACGGGCAAGGTTCGTGGTATCGGTGTCAGCAACGTACGCTACAACAACCCCTTCTACCCCTTGTCACCCCTACTCACTGCGTAATACAAAACAGTACAGCAAGAAATACCTTGGGGAGCTGCTCGCGGGCTGCACCGTCGTCCCGGCCGTCAATCAGATCGAAAATCACCCGAGCCTGCCACAGCAGGAAATCGTGGACCTCTGCCGCGCGCGCGGCATCCACGTCGTCGCCTACAGCCCCCTCGGCAGTGCAGGCAGCCCGCTGCTCACGGCCGCGCCCGTTGTCGCGATTGCGGAGAGGCGAAGCGTAAGCCCGGCGACGGTGCTGCTGAGCTACCACGGTAAGTGGCCTGACTTGAGGAGATGAGAGCAAACTTTGGTGTTCTAATCTTTTTTTTTTCTCTCTCTTAATCTAGTTGCGCGCGGTGCTACGGTGCTGGCCAAGTCGGTGACGCCGGCACGCATCAAGGCGAATGCGGACATTGTCAAGCTCGACGAGGAGGATATGGAGCAGCTGCGCAAGTACTCGGAAGACCTCACGGCCAAGGGCGAGCTGAAACGCTACGTCTATCCGCCTTTTGGTATCGACTTTGGTTTCCCTGACAAGTCATGATGAGGTTGGCGACGCAAAGAGCAGAGATGGACGTACATGGTCAATAAAAAGAACCAACTCAATTGAAATCACAATCGTTCTACAACGGCTTTTGATATCTCGCTATGCACCACTATGCAATACACCTTTCGACGCCACTTAAATCATCCATGTTACTTCCAATGTGATGCCGTTACTCCATATCCACCACCACCTTGAGCACTAGCTTCCCTTGTTCGTCCTTGACCTGGCCGGCCATGGCAAAGGCCTTGGGAATATTGCTAATACCCTTGAAATGATGCGTGACGAGCGGCGACAGATCCGGCATGGCAGCTGGGCGGTTGACGACTAGCTCAATGGCCCTGGCATATGTGTTGGCGTAGCGAAAGACACCGATGAGGTCGACTTCGCGGAGGGCCGCGGCAGACATGGGCAGTGTGAGGATTGGCGTCCCCATGCCAATAATCATGACCTTGCCGCCTGGCTTTGTGGCCTGTTCCCGCAACATTAGTTTCTGTCATAACTTGCCGGGGGGGGGGGTTCCTCTTCAAAACTCACGTAAATCGAAGCCTGAACACACGTCTCAACGCCGGTGCACTCGTAGACAGCAGACACCTCGCCGACGGCCTCGCCGTTGACGGTTGTGGTCTTGACCATGTCGGCGACTTTTTGCGCGTACGCGAGCTTGTCTTCAATCGTCTGCGGGCGCTCCATGGGAACAAGCACGCTTGCGTCCGCAAAACCGTGTTGCACAGCAAAGTCGATGCGGTCCTTTTGGATATCGGCAATGATTACCGTCTTGGCACTGGCGGCTTTGCTGACCGCCGCGGCGAGCAGGCCGACGGCGCCGGCGCCAATCACCAGCACCGTCGCGCCTTCGGGCAGGTTCGCCCTGTCGCGGGCGTGCATGGCGACGGAGAGGGGCTCAAGGACGGCGCCGAGGTCGAGCGACAGGGCCGGAGGCAGTCTTGAACAGTCAGCGTTGCGAATTCGGATCGTAGCTAGTAACACCGGTCTGCCTTACTTGTGACACCAGCGGGCAGGGTGGTTGACGCGCTCCTGTAGCGTGCCCTGGGCGTGGGGAAAGGCCTTGGCGGAGCTGCGAAACTTGATGCCGCGGCAAATGTTGTAGCGGCCGCTGGCGCAGTACTCGCAGTCTTCGCAGGGCAGGCCGACCTCGAGGGCGACGCGGTCGCCGGGGGAGAGGTCCTTCACCGCGCTGCCGACGGCGACGACGGTGCCGCTCGACTCGTGGCCGAGGGTGAGGGGCTCCCGGACGAGGATGTCGCCGTTGCGGAAGTGGTTAAAGTAGTGCAGGTCGGAGCCGCAGAGGCCGGTGGCCTGGACGGCGATTTGAACCTCATCGGCGGCGGGTGTGGGGAGATCGCGCTCTTCCTGGGATGGATGTGAGTAGGCGGTGACAGAGAGTTTGCTCGACGCCTTCGGTGAGGTGTGAGTTGTACTTACAACACGGAGATCGCGAGCACCGTGCAGGACGGAGGCTTGGACTTTTTGGCTGGACATGGTTGTTGTGAGTGCTCTACTACAGAGCTAGACTGTGGTCTGAAAGACGAAAAAGGCGAATAGGGGCTCAATATCAGCAGAGAAAGGATCGCGAAGATGAAATGCAAGATGATACATGGAGGAGAGCAACCAATTCACCCCGCGCCCCCAGGAGGAAGAAGCTCCCCCACCAAACGAACCCCAAGCTACGCAAACGGCTATTCAAAGCCGGCAGCGGCCTGCTTCGGCGGGGATTGCCCAAACGGGAACTCTTCTTAGTGGAGGTCGGCCCCCCGGCAATTGACGCGGGGCAACTTTACAGGGGTGCGAGCCACTGATGAATCCCACCAACGTTATGAGCAGCGGGTTGAAGTCCGCTGAAGTCTGCTGTAACCTACTGTAAAATAGCCCCACCAAGATTTTGGGGTCAGCAAGCATCACATTGTCACTTGTTCGTCGGCAAACGCGCGGGGGACAAACGACCTTGAACATCCCCAGCACGCATCAAGACTCTGCTCTCCTGCCGTTGAATCAAGTATCTTCTTTTTCACTCGTCATGGCTTCGAGCATGTTTTCGCTAGAAGGCCACACGGCCATGGTCACCGGCTGCACGCGTGGCATCGGCCAAGCCGTCGCTGTTGGCCTGGCCGAAGCTGGTGCCGACATTGTGCTCGTCCAGGTAACGACTTCGACTGGACTTGGAGTCCTCAATTGAACTCTGCTGACAGCAGAAAGCGCGATACGAGCGTCGTCGAAACCAAAGATCTCGTCGAGGCTCTGGGCCGCAAGGCCTGCATCTACACGGCCGACATGGCCATCCAGGAACAGGTTGCCGCCCTCACGCCCAAGATTCTCGCCGACGGGCACGAGATTCGCATCCTGGTCAACTGCGCCGGCATCCAGCGCCGGCATCCCTGCGAGGAATTCCCCGACAGCGATTTCAACGAGGTAGCTCCTTCTCCGTTCTTCCTGCACTGTATCCGGAATCCACGATTGACACACCCACACCCCAGGTCATCCAAGTAAACCTCAATGCCGTCTTCACGCTCTGCCGCGACGTCGGCGCCCACATGCTACAGCTCGCGCCCTCGCCCGTCACCGGCCGCCGCGGTAGCGTCATCAACTTTGCCTCGCTGCTCACCTTCCAGGGCGGCCTGACGGTGCCCGCCTACGCCGCCTCCAAGGGCGCCGTCGGCCAGGTCACCAAGAGCTTCGCCAACGAGTGGGCGAGCAGGGGCATCACCGTCAACGCCATCGCCCCGGGCTACATTGAGACGGAGATGAACACGGCGCTGCTCGGCAACCCGGAACGCCTGGCCAGCATCAGCGCGCGCATCCCCGCCGGCCGCTGGGGGTCGCCCGAGGATTTCAAGGGCACGGCTGTTTATCTGGCGAGCCGATCGAGCGCATATGTCAATGGGCATGTGCTGGTGGTGGATGGTGGCTGGATGGGCCGATAGTTAGGGGTCAAAACCAAGGGCTTGGCAGAGAACTGCCGACGGACGGTCTTCTACAGGCGGCTCCATGATTGAAACAGATAGACACCTCGCCATTCTTGTTGATCGATCTACAACAAGACACTTCGCAGACGGGAAGCAATCTTGGCGGCATTCTCTTGCATCGGCGCAATTTCAGGGGAGGTAATCTATTACAATGAGTACAATAGTCTGTTTAACCCAACAAGACAACTAGGCCACAATTGGATTGATCTGCACCCGCGTACGCACCAAATCGCTTGGCGCGCCTCAATGACTATACATTTTACATTGATAAAAATTGGTAAGGTTCCCGCGCAGCTTAATCTTTATTTAATGGGTACACGGCCTCCCTTGCGCCATGGCATCCCTTCTCGGCATGGCGAACTGAAAAGAAAGGCTTGTGGCTTACTTTAAGGCGGTTGTGCCCCCTCACTCTGGCATTCGGTCTATTCTGGCATTCTGGCCAGTCCATGCCAGATAGACACGCAATGGCGGACAAGGAGTCGTCAGCGTCGTTTGACGTCTATCCCGTCCACATGCTTGACGATTGCAGCGGCCCGCGCAGCATCATGATGCGGTGGATTTTCCGCGTCGACGCACAGCTCGACGCAGACAAGCTTCGCACGGCCTTTGCGCAGGTCCTGGAAACAGGAGACTGGCGCAAGCTCGCCGGGCGTCTGTATTACACGGTACGTGTGTTTGCCAACACTTTTGTTGTTCGCTGCCATGGAGATACTAATCTGCCATGTAGAAGACTGGTGGACTCGAGATACACGTTCCGCATGAGTTCACGGAGCAGGACCCGCCCTTTACCTATACCCACCGCGACCACTCTGCCGAATTATTCGACGCCGACTCGGCTCGGCGCACATTTCCCCGCGCCGCGTCCGGGCCACATGTATACTCCCGGACCCCGGCCGCCAATGCCGCCGCTTTCGCGCCCGGCACTCCCATAACGCTCGCGGACCACATTTCGCGCGGCCTGCCCCAGCTCGGCCTGCACGTCACTACGTTCTGCGACGTCACGCTCATGGAACTGACATGGCCGCACACTGTTATGGACGGCACCGGCCAGCGGGATCTGCTCGCCGCGTGGTCCCTGGCGCTGGCCGGCCGCGCGCACGACATCCCCCCGTTGGCGGGTGCCCGCGAGGACGTGCCGCGGCGCATTGCGGAGCGGTACGCAGACGCCCGGCAGCGGTTGGAGGACGACGTGATGCAGGGCAAGGCGCTGACGGGGTTCGGCAAGCTGCTCTTTCTTTGCAGGCTGTTGTGGCGTATGCTGACGGGCGCGAGGGCCGACTGGCGCGTCTTTCGGCTCCCGAGGACGGTGGTTGGCAGATGGCGGGAGGACGTTGAGAAGCTGCCGCCGGCTCCGAAGACGGGCAAGCCGCCGTTTGTAAGCGACGGGGATCTGATATGCGCTTGGCTGGTGACGCTCGCCGCCGCAGGCCGCAGCCCGTGGCGGCGGCGCGCGCGATACGTCGTCGCCGGGTCCGTCAACTGCCGTTCGCGGATCCCCGCCCTGCAGGACGGCACATACATGCAGAACCTGCTCAGCCTGTATTTCGCCTCGGTGCCGGACGTCGGCGGCCCCCGGGATGACGGCCTGGCCCGGATCGCGCTCGCGCATCGTGCGCAGGTAGCTGCGCAGACCAGCGAGACCCAGATCCTGCACCACTTTCAGCGGCGGCGCGCCGAAGCCGAGGCCGGTCAGAGACCGAGCGTGCCGCTGTACTGCCGCGCAGACGACGTGGTGCTCATGTGCAACAACTTGTCCGGGCTGCGGATCAGCGCGGCGGCAGACTTTGGACCGGCGGTGGTGACGGCGGCGGATGGGACGCGGGCGTCGGGGCGGGTGGTGAGCCATTACTACTTGTCGAGTGATGACGGGAATAGGCCGACGCCGTACTTTGTCTGTCTGGATCAGGATGAGGAGGGGTACTGGATTCGAGGGAAGGCGTCGCCGGGGACGTGGGAGAGGATTATATGGGAGATTGGCGCGGAGGAGGCACATGTACATATATAAAGGGAGACCAGTTTTCAGATCCTATAATAAATGGCCTAGACACTAATCCTTCTCCTCGTGTCACTCACTGTCTCATCTTATAGTCGAGTTTTTAGGTTTCTTTGCTTCTCTAAAAGCTTTTTGCCGAATAACCGACATCTTAATTAATACGCAATTTTAAGCTCGCATTTTAAGAGAGACGTATCATCTTCTTGCCTAGCAGTCGAAATCGTCACCCGAAGAGGAGAATAAGCTAGAAATATAACGTTTAAGTATTAGTTATTATTAACTAGATAATTTATACCTATCTTTCGGTAGTATGTTTATTCTATACGCCTAGTTATAGCTAAGGCACGGCTTAGTGTTAAATTGATACCCCTCTTTACGTCTGTGTATAATAGACTTAAGTTTTACTAACTTACGTCCTAAATTCCTAAAGACTTAAAATAGTCTAGATACTGCGTATGCGTCTACTTAAGCGCGCCCGTGGCTAGGTGGACGGATCTCTGATAACCATGAGGGTGTTCAGCTTAATATCGATTAGCTTCGTTTAGCCTCTAGATCGGGCGCCTAGAATAGAACTCCCTAAAATGAGAAGTCAGTCCTCTAATAGTAGCCGGACTAGTAAGATTGCCTTAGCACCTTCTCTAGCCCTGCGCCAACAGTCGGTACAGGGCATATCTCAAGGTGCAGCGGCTCTTTTTGGCTGGCGCATATATTGAGTTTCTATTACCAGCCATCGGACTACTTTTACGAGCAAGGCGCCCTAGCTATAAACATTCTAAGTCCTTTAATTAGGGTCGTCGCCGTTTTGTAGCTCTCGATAGTTCGACTTCAGCCCATGGAATCCGTAGTAAGCCGTCGTGGTGGAGGCAATCGAGATGATCGTGGTACAACTCCATCAAAAAGTCAACGGAGCTCAGGACGCTCCAGTCCAGCTCTGGCAGATCACCCTGCACCAGGATAAAGGCATCCTCCCTCGCCGTGGTTTGCTAGCAAATTGAGAATAAACGTACGTAGCGATGCACTGGAAATGCATCGTCTGTATAAGCCCACACATACAGCCACTTATTGATTTACTGTTCCTAACTAGACCAGTCCAGTGTGGCCAAGGGCACCTAGTGCCTGTCAAACACTGCTAGGGCCAAAGCTACAGCACCCCACAAAAGGTTAGTTATTAAAGCCGTTTTTATACTAAAACACTTACTTTTTAAATATCTATATTATATTCTATTATTACTCTAAAATTCTAAGTAAATTCTAGTAAATAAAATATTAAATAATATTTATAATATTATTTAATAACTTACTTTTCTATAATAAAATACTAATAAAGTTTATAATAATATTATTATAATATAATAAAGGATGTATAATAAATTATATAAAATAAATAATATAATTTATTATTTTAATTTTCTTAATAAGTTTTTATTTATTATAAGTAATAATAATTAATTTATTATAGAATATAGTTAATTTAAAGAAGGTAAAAGAATAAATAATAAGAATATTACTAAGATATAGTAAATAGTTTTTAATAATAACTTTATTAATTACTAGAGGAGGGAAGTCTTCTCCTAGTAACTCTTTACTATATTCTTACCTTTTTATAGCTACTATTTTATATATGACTAATTATAGGTCGTGATATAAAGCAGCATCGAAGCTCTCTAAAGTGTGACCGGACCCAGATAATTACATGTTCTAATAAATTAGTAAGAGCCAGCTGGGCAGCCGCCGCCACCGCCGCATTGCGACATGTACGTACAGTCATCTTGCACTCTGACTGTTTCTACCTGCAGATAATCCAGCCAACATGACCAATTTTCAAAGTTGATCAAGTTCAAATATCTTGGCCGGTTTTTTATAATTTCACGTCGAAGAGCACGGTCTTCAGGTATTACATTGCGAGGATGTGTGTGATGGAAAGTAGTAATTGAATTGAAGGTCTGGCTTTCGTTCGAGAACAATTTAAAGACCATGAATCTATGTCAAGAGAAAGGAACGTGTTTCTAGTGCCCTGGAGTACGCGATTCACCTTCACTTCAGGTAGACGCGAGGCGTGTATAGCGCCTCAGTTCAGTCGGTGAGATGGGTAGTATAACCTTGGATGAGCGACTTGATTTGATACTCTTTCCATATTCGCGGTGGCGCTTGTTAGCATGCGCTAGCTGCAGGCTTCGCATCTTGCTTGGCATCGCATTGAGCTTTGTGGTCCTCGGCAGAGCAGTTGACTTGAACGCACTTAGGGACAAAGGTCTCGGAGATGTTCTTGTAGCCAGCTGGGCAGCTTTCAAGCTCCCTAACAGAGATCCCGAAAGACTTGGAGCAAATCACAGGCGTTCTGCCCATCCCGACCTTGTATGGAGTTTTGCGTTCGTACAGGGCTAGCAGACCCGAGCACCGCAGCGAGAAGGAGGATGGCGAGCTTCATTTTCAAGACGGAATGGTCAAAGTGTCGAGGAATCTTTGAATGAGTACAAGTATTGTGTAGTGTATTGTGTAGTAAGGGTTCATCTTCGTAGTGCGGCCCAGCTGTTTAAGTACTTGGGCGCAGGGCAGGTATACTGCAGCCGGAAGTCTCGTCGCTTTTTGTGCCCAAATTCTGACTCGTTCCCCAGCAAGTATCTTCCCTCAGAAGCATGATGCAACTTCAACAATGAGCTGATTATGGAGCAGTATGACTTGTGTTTAATGATGCGCCACCTAATTCTGAAAGTCGTTCGCCAAAATCTCACCAAGCAGCCATGTATGTGGATTGCCAAGGAGTATACTGTTGCCGCTCCCCAGGCGGCCGAGCAGCTGCGCATGTGGAGTCCGATCCTGCGCCCCATCGCCGTCCGTTTTCTCGATTCATGCGTCAAGACTCAGGCCATGGTCGCCGAGGCCCGCCGTGTCATGAAGCCAGTCATCGACAAACGGTACAAGGCTCGCGCCGATGCCGCCGCCGCCAACGTAAAGTATGTCGAGTCTCACGACGCCATGGACTGGTTCGCCACTGCCGATCCGGAGAACCTATTCGAGCCTGCCACGTCCCAGCTCGCTCTGTCTTTTGTTATCCGAGACGCTCTTCCAAATCTCCAAGCACCCCAATATTATACCCGCTCTCCGCGAAGAGATTATTACTATCAATAGGTCAGATGGTTGGGAGAAGACTGCCTTCTATAAGATGAAGCTTCTTGATAGTGTGATCAAGGAGACTCAGCGATTCAAGCCACACGCTCTGAGTAAGTGCCAAGAAAGGACTGAAACTGTCCGCTCGCCCCAGAGAAATACTAAGAATTCTGCAAGTTTCCATGACACGCCTGGTCAAAGAAAGCTTTGTCCTCTCCGATGGTACACCGCTCAAGGTTGCCCTTGTAAGCATCTTACGATTAATCAAGTACGACTTTGAACTTCCAGCCGATGTGTCGCCGCAAATCTACGAGAATGGCCTTGCACTAGTGTCCGACCCCCTCGCCAAGTTGCGATTCCGCCGGCGTGCAGCAGAAATTGATTTGGATAATGTTTAAATCTTTGAAAATCGTTGGAATAGGGTTAGTATAGGGTTAGAGTAACTATCTAGGCCAGCTCGCCAGGTCAGCGCTGCCCTTAAATCAAAGAAATAAAGTGCGGGCCTATATTCACTATGCCAAAAACGGGGGAGCAGCTCATCTGTACCTCAACCAGAGCTCATCTGACCCCGAGTGGGGCAAAAATGGCAGGAAAAAGGTTAATCAGTAGTAGATACGCTATATATACTATAGAGTATATATACTATATATAAAATACTTATAATTTTACGCTTCTTTTATATACCTTTACCTTATACCTTTTCCCTTTATTTACCTCTATCTTTTACCTTTATCTTCTACCTTTATCTATTACTAGGTATAAGGTAGGTATAAGGTAGGTAGAAGCTAGGTATATACTAGGTATATACTATAAAGGGTATATGCCTAGTATATGCCTAGCTTCTACCTACTTTATACCTAGTAATAAATAAAGGTAGAAGATAAAAGGTAGAAGATAAAGGTAGAAGATAAAGGTAGAAGATAAAGGTAAATACCTAATAATAAATAGAGGTAAAAGGTAAAAGTCTATTACTAAGTATACTAGGCATATGCCTAGTATATGTCTAGTATACTTAGTAATAGTTAAAGAGTAATACTATATATATACTATATATGCTAGAGCTACTTACCGCCTTTGTAGTTTTTACCCCACTCGGGGTCAGATGAGCTCTGGTTAAGGTATAGACGAGCTATATACCCGCCAAAAACGCCGTTCACTCACCAGGATCCTATCCCCGGACCCCAACTTCACCGCCCCGTGCTTAGGCCAGTCTCGGTAATATTAACTTCTTAAATTTCATAATAAAAATTCTTATTTTATCTTTATTTATTATAATAATAATAGAATTTTAGTAAGCTTAAATAGTAGTTAGGTAGTAAGGTTATTAGGGCCCTGAGGGGGCGTAGTGTGTATATAGGGAGGAAGTGAGCGGGGATATATAGAACGGGGACACTAAGGGTAGGGCAGAGTCACGTAAAGAACGTATAAGTACTTAGCTATAGTATTAAGGTAAGTAAGTAAAGATAAGGTAATAATAATTTCTAGTACTATTATAACTATAAGGGTATATAGCTAAATATAAATACTTTTCTTATTATAACCTTATAAGATTATTATTTTAAAACCTATTTAATAAGTAAAAAGACTATAATAGTATTATTATAACTAATTAAAACTAATAATAATAATTTATTAATAATAAAGAAGAGGTAATTACTTAAAATCTTATTAAGAAATATATAAAAAAATAATCTATAATATTAGTATAATATTACTAATAATAAAAATATTTAATAATATTATAAGAATTAACTTAACCTTTATAAAAAATAAGTTATAAAGTTATTTTATTTAAGTTATAAATATATAATAATATAAGAAAATATTAGAGTTATTATAAAAGGTAGAAAAAGGGGAGGATATTAAACTAGGCTTAGATCTAAAAGTACTCTTAAAAAAGGAGAAATAGAAGAATATAATAATAATATAATTACTTAATACCTAGTTTAAAGAGAAGTTATATATTAAATATTAGAATTTCTTAATAGCTTTATAAACTTACTTTAAGGCTAATATAAATAATTATATAAAAGACTAAAAAAAAGTAATATATATAATACTTTATCTTTAAAAAGAAGCCTAGAAGTATTAAAGTAGTTACTTTAAAGATACTTTAGTAAAAAAGTATAAAGGATTCTTTTAAGAGGAATTCTATACTTAATATAAAAATAAACTAAAAAGTAAAAATATTAAAATATAAAAGATAATATAAGTACTTATTATATATTAATAAAAGGATTTTAAGTTAGTAAAAGAGTATTTATAATACTTTAAAGATATTATATTAAAGTTACTAAATATATTAGCCTTAAGTATAAAGATAGCTTAAGTAACTAAGTATATATAAGAATAAATTAAGATAGCCCTAAGTAATAGTAGTATCTTAGTAACTTAGAAACTACTAGAATCCTAGGTAAAGAATATAAAGAGAGTAGTAAAGATAATATAAGAGGTAAAGAAAATAAGACTAATAGGACTATTATTAGGGATATTATAAGGACTTATAGTATTATATAAAGAAAGTAATAATAGTATAAGATATTATAAATATAAAAGTATAAACTATATTTAAAGAGATTATTAAGTACTTTATTATATAATATATAAATATTAGTTATATATTATAGTCTAGTATATAAATAAAAGCTAGATATTAGTTAAATAAATAATAAGTAATAACCCTATTATAATACCTTTAAATAATATACTTATAAAATAAATAAGACTAAAAAATAAGAATTAATAAAAAGTCTATTATTAATTATACCTAAAAAAGGAGATTATAATAAAAATATAATAAGGATAAGGCTAAGAAACTATACTAGTCTTTTTAAATATAAAAAGTAATTTAAATATAATAAATAGAAGTTTAGTAACTAAAGACTAAATTTAAGAGCTAGATATTATAAACTTATTAGGATATCTCTTTAAGAAAATAAAGTCTTATTATATTTATAAATAAATAATAAAAATACTTTAGATTATAAATAACTTAGAAATTAGAAAAGAGTAGTAAATACTATTTATAGTTATAAATAGCTCTTTATAAGTAATATTAAGACTATAATAGTATATTAAGGAGAATATCTAATAATAGTATAAAAAAATAAAGTAATACTTCCTAATTTAGTAGGGTAATATTAAGCTAGTTATAAACCTAAAGGAAATTTATAAGGTAATTAAATAAGTAAGATTATATATAATTATAATAAGGGGATTAGAGAATAAAAAAAGAGATTATTATAAGGTAAAAGTAATCTTAAAGAGCTATTAAGATTTTAGCTAAATATTCTTAATAAAAGAAGTAATTAAGCTATTTACTTTAAATAAACTAATATATATAATTAATATTAAGGAAGAGAAAAGCCTACTATAAAGACTTATTTATATACTATTTATAAAAGAGTTAAATAAACTTTATAAATTTATAAATAAAGAGCTAAAAAGAAGCTAGATCTAATACTTTATAAGCCTAATAAAAGTACCTATACTCTTTATACTAAAGAAAGGAGGTAAGCTATAACTATATATTAACTACTAAGGGTTAAACTAAATAACTTATAAGAATTATATACTATTATTATTAATTATAAAGATCTTTAATTATATAAAAAGAGTAAAAATCTATATAAAGCTAAATATAAAAGATACTTATAAATAGTTATATATTTATAAAGGTAATAAGTAAAAAATAATATTTTACTACTAATATAAATACTTTAAATATATAATTTTACTATTTAGTCTAATAAAGGTATTAATATCTTTTTAAGAATATATTAATTATATATTATATAAAGAAATTAACTATATTTATATTATATATTTTAATAATATTTTAGTATTTAATAAGGATAAAGTAGAATATATATAGTATATATACTAGGTACTAGTAAAGCTAAAAAAAGTAAAGCTATACTTAAACCTAAAAAAGTATAAATTTAGTATAACTATAATAAAATTCCTTAAATTTATAATAAAATAAAAGAAAATTATAATAGACTAAGAATATATTAAAGTAATTATAAGTTAGCTAAAACTAAATAATATTAAGGAAGTCTAGTTATTTTTTAGTTTTATAAGATTTTATTAATAGTTTATTAAGAACTTTAGTAAAATTATATTACTATTAATAGAAAAGATAAAGGGAAATATAAAAGGAAGGTTTTAATTAACTACTAAAAAGCTAAAAGTATTTTTAAAGCTAAAGCTAGCTTTTATTAAGGCTCTAATACTAGTATAGTTTAACCTAAAGATACTAATTTAAGTAAAAATAAATACCTTAGACTTTATAATTAAAGTAGTTTTATTATAATTATAAGGAGAATACTAATACTTAATAGTATTCTTATTATAAAAACTCTATAAAGTAGAATTATAATACTAAATATTAGATATAAAAATATTTATAATACTAATAGTATTTTAGTAATAAAGGCACTATTTAATATATTTAGTATAAATAATTAATATAATTATAAATTACTTAAATTATAATTACCTAATAAAAAAGAAAAATCTAATTTATTACTAAGTAATAGTACTAAATAAATTATTTCTTTTTAATTTTAAGATTATATTTAGACTAAGGAAATTAAACCTAATAAATATACTATTATAAAAAGAAGATTATAATAATAAGGAGAAAATAAAGGTATAAGGGAATAATATAATCTTAAGGTTCTTATAGTAGTTTAATAATAAAAAATAAAAAGAGGAGATAATAGAGCTAAGACTAAGATTAGTAAAGATTATAATAATATTAAGTAGGGAGTAAGAAGGGGGGATAAAGAAAGGAAATAAGGGAGATATAGAAGTACCTAAAAAGGAAGCTTAGGTACCTTTAGTAAATAAGATAAGAGAATACTAGTAAAGGGATACCTTTATAAAGAAAGTATATAAAAAGATTTAAGAAAATTATATAAAAGTAATAATTATATAAAAGGGGTATTAAAATATAAATAACTATAATCTTTTATATAAGAATAAAAAGATTTTTATATTAATAAGAATAAAGGTAAAGATTTTATAGTTATATTATAATAACCTTATAATTAGGTATTAGGGGGTATATAAAATAAGTAAAAGAGTAAGCTAATAATTCTTTTAATAATCTCTAAGAAAAAATATAATAATATATATTAAAGTATATTATATTTACTAGATTATAAAGAAAAGGTAATATTAATTATATAGTTACTTAGTTATACTATTAATACTAAATTAACTATTTAAGGAGATTATTATAAATATAATTATAAAGCTACTAAAGGTCTAGGGTAAAAGAGGAAAGTAGAATATAATCTTAGTAATTATAAATAGACTAAGTAAGTATAATATTTATATTATTATAAATAAGAATCTTATTAATAAAGGCCTTATAAATATTATCCTTTATAAGGTTATAGTATATTATAAAATACTAAAGGGTATTATATTAAATTATAAATCTATTTTTATTTTAAGGTTCTAGTAAAGTCTTTATTACCTCCTAGTAATTAAGTAATATTTTAATATAGTATTTTACCCTTAAATAAATAAGTAAATAGAATAAATAAACTAAGTAATTAAATATTACTTATAGATATTCTACTTTATAGACTAATTAGACTAGCTAATATATCTCCTAATAATATAATTTATATATAATATAAATATATAAGTATTAACTAATAAGATACTTATAAAGATATTATTAGAGTATAACCTAATAATTTTAGTACTAATAAGGCTTTATAGGTTAATTAATATATAAGTAAGTATTAAGATAAAAATCTAGTAAGCTATTAAAGATAAAATAGTAAGGTACTTATAAATAGCTTAATAAGCCTAGATATATTAGTATAATAAGAGAAAAAAGAAGAGGGAATTTATAATAAGTAATTAAGTACTTTTTATAATAAAGAACTTATACTTATAATAGCTATATTAAAAGCTTATAATAAAGTATATAAGATTATACTAAATTATAAAGTAAGTTAATATAAGTAGCTTAGTATATTAAATAAACCTCTTACTTAAGTTATATATTTATAATATATTTAATATAAGCTTATTAGAATTATATTATAAATAAGAAAGGTAGGAAAATATAGTAAATAACTTAATATTATAAAGAGAAAAGGAATATAAAGTAGAGGAAATTATAGGGTATAAGTACTAAGAGAAATAATAGTTATTTTAAGTAAAATAAGTAAATTATAAAGAAGAAGAAAACTTATAGTTATAAAAAAGTAACTTTATAAAGAGGGAAATAATTAAAGAGTATAAAAATAGTTTATAAAAATAATAAAAAAAGAAAAAAAGTAATAATAAATAGACTATAAGGTTATAAGGAGATAAAAATAAAATAACTAATTATAAATTAATAATAAGTTCTTAATAAAATTATAAAGTCTAAGTCCTTTAATAAAGTAATAAGATAATAGTATTTTTATTATAAATATAATAATAAAGAATAAGGTCTTTAGTTATAATATAATAGTTATAATATTATTATATATTAGTAAAAGTAAAAAGATAAATAAATTCCTAATAAGAAAGATATAATATAGTTATAAAAGAATAGTAAAAATACTATAAGCTTACTATTTAAAAGTAGGGGTATACTTAGGATTATTATTAGGATAGCTACTAGGAGGAGGCTATAAGCTTATAGTTAATAGAGTAAACTACTAAATAGTTATAATAAAGTTAAAGTAAGAATATAAATAAATAGTAATAATAAATACTTTAAAGTTATAGCTATTAGGTAATATAAGAATAAGGCTAAACTTAATACTAAAAAAGGTATATTAGTAATAGGTTAGTAAGTAAAGAGTAGCTAAGAAATAATAAGTAACTTATAATAATATAATATAAACTAAAAGTAAAGTAATAAAGATACTCTAGCTAAAATATAATAATAGTAGTAATATACTTATAATTAGCTTTTTATATAATAAAGGTAATATACTTAATAGTAATAAGAGGTAAAGATATTATAAGGAGACTAGTAGTTACTTATAGGGTAGTAGTAGTAATAATAGACTATAAGGTTATATTTTATTTAATATAAGGAGGCTAATAATAATAAGCTACTTACTTAGATACTATAAGGCTATAGTAACTAGTTAAGATTTAATAACTTAAGGTAATATTAGTAAATTATAATAGGTTAGTAATAAAATACTAATAAGGTAATAGTAAATATATAAAAATAATAATATTATAATACTAGTAATTATAAAATATATTATAAACTTATTACTTATTTATAATAAATATAAAATAGTTTTTATTATTATATAAATACTTAATATACTTTATAGACTTAGCTATAAAATAATAAGTTAATAATAAATAGACTAAGGGGTTATAGTAACTTAACTAGCTTAAGAGTAATAGTCTTTATAATTTTTAGTCTTATATACTATATAATAAAGGTAATAATTATAAGTATAATTAAAGTTATAAAAATAAAGTAAGTTAGTAAAGAAAAAGTAATAAAGGTATAAGTATATATATAAGGCTATAATTAAAAATACTAAAAAGAGTATTAGTAAAAAAGATAAAGAGAGGATATAGGGAGGAACTTACTTAAATATAGTAAGTTAAACTATTATAATAATAGTCTTAAGGATAAGGACTTAAGTAGACCTATAAGGTAATAATAAGTTAAAAGTAAAGAGGAAGTAGGTAAATAACTTATATAATAGTAAACTATTAAGAGGGGGGTTATAATAAAAAAAAAGTAAAATAATAAAAAGATAATAATAAAGTTATAATAAAAAGAGAGATTAAACTATATAAAAGCTAAAATATAATAAATTAATAATAAGAATATAATAATTAAATAAGGATAATAAAATAAAGTAATAATAAAGTAAAGATATAAAGAGAATAAAGAAAATAAGGGAAATAATAAGAAAAAGGGAGGAAAAAATATAACTAAAAAGATAAAAAAATATAAAATTAGTAATTTAAAGTATATATAATAAAAATTAATATAAAAAAAATATAAAAAAAAGCTAAAAAGAGAAGATAGTAATAATATAAATAAGAGAAAAAAAGGAAGTTATAAAAGTAAAGGGAAGTTAATATTATATTAGTCAGATTCGACCACCTCTAGGGTTTACCTATGAGGAATAGTATAAAAGGATAATGTCCTTCTATAGTTTTTAAAAATAACTTTTTTACCTTTTTTATATTTAATTTTTATTATTTACCTTATAATCTAGAGCCCTATAAGGTTTTCTATAGTCTCTAATAATATCTTTACCTAATATAAAGCCTTTAATAATTTAGTAAGTAATAATACTACTAATTATTTAAGCCCTTATTTAAAACTATATATTTTCTATAATATTAACCTCCTAATTA
>JAAHCF010000381.1:0-36046 GCA_038367545.1 Beauveria asiatica | reverse complement strand
TTTTTTTTTTTTTTTGCTGTCTCTGGCAAGATTGCACAAAACAAGGGACAATTATGTATTCATGTATATACAACTTATACGAGATATGTTATTCATCACGATAAACAATAGCATCAAGTACTGCGATATCCTCATCATCAGGTAGTACTTTGGGTACATGACGCCCATGCTCTATGGACCACGTCCAAACACTCGATGATCAAACCTAGTTGTGTGCTTCCCTTTCTGTTGAACTACAATCAAATTTATCCGATCTTTCTTGTCCTTTCTATTATTATCGAATTGTCGTTTTCGCAGCGGCAGTTCGACATTGCACTGCAGAACAGTTACAGCGAGCCGTCGGCAGAGTGGCCTCGGCCGTCAAATAAGTTTCCGGTTCGCTCGAAGGATCGCCAAGTCCATTCTTGGCGGGCTATTGAGGCTAGTCGAATATCTGGTCTTGGCTACCTGCACCTTCTAGGTTTGCTTGTATGCTCTTGATGAGCCTTTGGGAAGTAGTCAAGGTGATGGACCTTACCATTGAATTACACACAAACCGTGATTCCCAACTCAGTAGCGTAGCGCATTGCACATAAAGCACAGCGAGCACAAGCCTTGCACAAACTCATCGTGACTGTTTGCTACAGATGGTTCAAGGTCTTTCTCGCAAGATGCTACGCTTGAAATAGGCCTACTGAAGGAACAAGAACTTTGTAGGGTAGGCTGTCACTCCGCAGGAGTCGTCTGGTGACCAGCAGGGACAGGCTTAAGTCGGCCTGTCCCAGTACGTGTCTGTGCTGCAATATATATGACCTGAACTATAGCTGGAACCTGCCCTGCATAGCATTTTGACTCCCGAGACCAGCAATTCGCGTCGCCGTCGACGTCGCCAGCGCGAGCAGGTGGATAGTCTGTCTCGCGGTCAAAAAGGCACCTCGGTGAGTTGCTAACGCCCAGCTTCAAGACTACGATGATGTAAACAAGAAGATGCGTGATTGTCTCGCAATTCTCTTCTGTTAACGATCTGCATATGCGCAATTAATTTGCGGCGACCGATGCTCGAAACTTGTCTCGATCCGATCGAGACGCGAAGTTGGCACGAATGCAAGAGCAGCGTGATGCTTTATATAATGTTTTCCTCCGCCAAGTCTAGCACTATCCGAGTATCTCAGTAATGGTGGACACTCCGCTCTCGGTGACTCGCCAGCGAAACCCGGGTGAAGCGGCCAACATGCTGTGGCTTCATGAGCAGGAGCAATTCGCCTGTAACGCTCACCTGTGGTTCGGGTCAATGCCGAACGACATTGGCACACGATGCCTCTCGATCCTGCTGATTGATTTGACTTTGAACATCTCCCCGTCGCCGCAGAACAGGTCGTTTGAGGCTCAACCCAGTGACTCAAGTGCCCCGGCAATAGTAGTATGGGTCTCGTGCCTCCGGGTTGTCGAATTCTCGGAGCCATTTTCTTTGGTGTCGGTCATGTAAGCGCATTTGCGTCGAGTTTCGAGGGCGGGGACACTTGAAGAAAAGAACTAGTAGAATGAAGACCTTTTCTTTTTGCGGTTGAAAGAGGGTATCTGAACATGATGCAAAATATTGTTCGTGGCGGGTCAGCCACACAAGTACGTGCAAACGGCGAGGTGTGATGGCGGAGTGCTGACAGAATACCACTGGGAGATGGCGGCGACGATGCTTGAGGCTTCTAACTGGGGCGGGAAGATTCTCCAAAATTGACAGTGCTCTGTGTACGAGCTCGGGAGAGCTAGTGAGAGCTTGTCGTGTTGCTAATCTCTTGTATTGATTTTTAGATGATTCCAATTATAAGTTAGTATACGGCACAGCTGGAGATGAAGCAAATTTTCGGCCTTGGCCTAGAAGGTGCTATCTGTCTGAATATGATGAAGGACCAAGTATTCTGGAGACAGTGCCCCCTTTAAGCATAGAAATAAAGTAATTCGTCTACCGGCCTCTACGGAGTAATCAATGGGCAATGCCGGCAGATTAGGCAGTCTTGGGGACTGGCATGGGCTGTTTCATTGCGCCTCAAAAGTCTCTTGTAATGTTATCTGTACTACAGATTATGATTTGTCATCTATCAGTAAGGGTTCTTTCTTTCCTTCTTTTGCCTTGTTTAGATGGATCCTTATTGTAGGGCTCGTATAAACCCACAGTGACGCAACGCCTAGGTATTGATCCTGGTGCAGCGCCTATTTGGCTACTGGCGCTGACGACTCGTATCGCCTGACCGTGGCTTCGGCAACCCACCAGTTGTATAGGTAAGTACCTGTGGGTAGTTTATGGCTTGGCACGTGCGCAAATGACCATCGAGTGACTGCAAACAAAGTATGGCTTGTGCAAAAAATAAATAAATAATAATAGCAATAAAAAAGAAAAACAGAAGAAAAAAAATATTATGCGATGCTTGAATTCATCGAGACTACAGATACCTGAAGCCGGGGCTGGCGGTGGCTGGGCGGCTGTTTTGTTGTTCGCTCAGCGCCCTATTGGCTGTAACTTGGTAAATATCATGCTGATTCTTGGTATTTTTAGGTACGGCAGTAGCCGCACTAGCCTAACAGTTTTGATTGCAGCCAAATGCCCTACACAATGCCAACAAGGTTAAAAACTGGGGATAATATTTAGCAGGTCTAGCCGCTGTGGTTTTTTGCGCATGTTGATTCTGCCCATATTTATTCTGCCATGTTTCTTTCTGCCCAACGAGCGCGTTTGTATAGAATCAATGCCAAACCGCATGTACATGCAGTAAATAGCACCTCATCCCTCATCCCTCATAGCCATCGCTTTCAGCCTGGCCTGGGTCCCCGGATCGACCTGGATCCCTGTCATTCTGGCGCTATCATGGTCTGTTGGCTGGAACGGTGCGCTCGCTGTCTTCGGACCTTACCCATGTACTTACAAGTTACTCCGTACCTGGTATCCGTACGGAGTACGGAGTAATCTGTAGCTAAATTGCATCTATTTACCACCATAGACCAACTAATTGGCTACCAATTTGTTAGCTCTAGTACCTTGCCGCTTTCGCTGTCCACTCTTGACCTCGTACTTTTAGCTCTTCTCCCCACTGCCACCTCCATTCTTTCTCCCACCATCCCACGGCTGCCACTGCCTGCCCAAACATCCAGCCGCCAGCCCATCGTCTGATTTCTGATGCCGGCTTTGCTTCTTTCCCGTCCACCCCAGCAACCTCCTCTTTCTCTTCTCCCGCGACATATCTCATCTTTTCGGCCTCTAGTTCACCAACGCATGCCTCTCCCGATTACCGTCATCTCGGATCAAAAAACAAGCCAGTCGACGGCGTATACGCCAGCTTGCCACAGCCACCCCGATTAACAAGCTTTCAGCCCTTTACGCTTGGCTTCCCTCGTCTTGGACCACCTCTTCCGCCCATGGGCCCATCTCTGCCCCCCGACTTATTTTTTTTACAAAATTCCCATTCGCTTCTCGAATACGCACATAAACACGGCTCGACTACACTTCTGCTGAAATCGACATGTTTGCCTTCATGTCCAGAGGTTCGCGGCTTGGTCGCCTCCTCGCAGCCTCGCTGCTTGTTGCTTGTCCCATCGTCTCCGCTTCTGGCTACAACCTCGATCTCACCTCCGAGAGTGTGTTTTGACCCAATTCCTGGTCTTCCCCAGACATGCTAAATACGAGGCATATAGAATCAATAAAAGATACCGCCAAAGGCCTCGCCCAAGACATGCTTTCCTTTTACTCTGGCAACAAACCTGGAGGCACACCAGGCCTGCTTAACCCACCATACTATTGTTCGTTGCTTTCCAGTCGCCCTCTGCCTGGCCGCTATTAATGATTTGAAACAGGGTGGGAAGCCGGTGCCATGTTGGGCGCCCTCGTTGACTACTGGTACTACACAGGAGACGACGAGTACAATCAGCTCGTCACGGATGGCCTGCTCTTCCAGGTCGGCACCAATAGGGATTACATGCCAAATAACCAAACCCTGACTGAAGGTAACGATGATCAAGGCTTCTGGGGCCTGAGCGTCATGTCAGCCGCCGAGTACAACTTTCCGAACCCGCCAGCCGACAAACCCCAGTGGCTCGAGCTCGCACAGGCCGTCTTCAACACGCAGGCCGCCCGATGGGATACAGCCGACTGTAATGGTGGTCTGCGCTGGCAGATTTACCAATGGAACAAAGGCTACGATTACAAGGTAGGTTCATGACATGCCAATTCTGACACAACCATTGATCCGCCGCTAACCCTTTCAAGAACTCAATCTCTCAAGCCTGCTTCTTTGCGCTCGGTGCCCGACTCGCTCTCTACACCGGCAACAAAACATATGCCGACTGGGCTGAAAGGACTTGGGATTGGATGTGGTCGACAGGATACATCAATAACGAAACCTACTATGTCATTGACGGCGCCGACATTGGCAGCAACTGCTCCTCTTATAGCCCCTACCAGTTTACTTACAATGCCGGCGGTTTCATCCTAGGCGCAGCCGCCATGTACAACTACACCGAAACTAGAGCCTGGAAGGACCGACTCGATGGCCTCATATGGGGCTCCAAGGTATTCTTCGTTGGCGACAACGAAGACATCATGTCCGAAGTTGCCTGCGAACCCGTCGACCGCTGCAATATTGACCAGCAATCTTTCAAGGCTTATCTGTCTCGCTGGCTCGCCGCTGCTACTAAATGGGCCCCCGACACGTACGACACCGTCATTCCCTACCTTCGGGCCTCTGCCAAGGCTGCCGTCAATCAATGCGTCGGAGGCAACAATGGGAGAATGTGCGGCATGAAATGGGCGAGGAACGAGGGTAAATATGACGGATCCACCGGCGTTGGACAGCAGATGGCCGCTTTGGAAGTCCTTCTATCCACCATGATCAAGAATCGCGATCCCCCGTTGAGGGCCGATACGGGCGGTACCAGCAAAGGCGATGTCAATGCAGGCTCCGGCGATATTGGTAGAAAGGATCCAGTCGCGACGTTTGCCCCGCCAACCGCCGCAATGAAAGCTGCCGCCGCATTCATCACTCTGGCCATCTTGGGAGGCCTTGCTGGCGCAATCGTATGGCTGCTCTTTGACGAGACGTCGGACAAGAAATTGATGGCCCAGTTCAAGGGATCCATGGCTAATCTCAAGTCTACCCTGACTACTGGAACGGCCGTCGGGGTCGGTATCCTAGGTGCGGGAGCGGCAGAGAATCGCCGCAGCTCTCCGTTGAATGAAAAGACTATGCAGCCCACGGCGGACGAAGTGAGTAATCGCAGCTCTCGCGTCAGCGACAAGGCTATCGAGGACATGCCCGTTATTGTCAACCGCGTGCGCAGTGATAGCAGCATTAGCACCCGCCGACTCTCCAACATGCCAATCGGATGGTCGCAGGATTCCATGTCGCGAAATTCCGTATCGCGCCTTCGGCCCGTGGGGCAGGCCGTAACGACTGACGATGCCGATCGCATCGAACCAGTCGACCCGCAACATAGCGCGTGATGCACGGTGCATCCATTTCTTTTCTTCACTCAGTCCTTCATTTTTTGTGAGCGATTATGTATTTTCTCTCCGACTTTAAATTTGGCGTTGCTTTCTTGGGATTTGGCGCTCAGGTGTCCTCGTGACGTTGTTCATGTTTTGTTGCAAAGCATTGGGTTCACGGAAACGCTAGAATGTAGATTGGCTTACAGCGACGTGTGTTTATTCTGACCTCAAGCGGCCTACCATTGCAGTGTTTTCCTTGGTCTTTTTGGGCAAGAGTTTTTGTTAAATTAATGTTTTTTGAAAATGACATTGTCGTTCTAACTAGCTCTTGCCTATTGTAGGCCTTCTCTTTGCGCGCTGAGGTTGTTGCACCTAAATTGTCAGCGTTCCTCAACCTTTGGCAGTCAAGCAGCCGCGAAAAGAGTCTCTCACCTATTTCTTCTTGTTTTTCTCGCGCTCTCTCCTCACTCTCTCCAGCTCTCTCTGGAGGTCGGCATCCTCATCATCACTGTCATCGCTATCATCATCATCATCGTCGCCGTCGTCGTCCTCATCATGGTCATCATCTGCGTAAGTTATCCTGTGTCTTCTTTAATATCAGCCTCTTTTTAGCATGTAGGCCTGCATGACGGCACCGGAAGCGGAGCACTACCTCACGGAGCTGGAGGCGGGCGAGTGACTGGATGGCAGAGAGAAGAAAGAGCATGCTGCGAAGGCGGGGGAAAGGTGAAATGCCGTAGTATATTTAGAAGTACAAAGAGGATGGAAGCAGGACTTGATCCATGATGTTTGAAGCAGATCCCAAGCTGTCGAGTATCCTGACCATCACCTTTAACTAACATTGCCTCTTCTCACTCACTTGGTCATCGCCAAAACATGTTTGCCCCATCGATGCCCTTGAGCGGGTTCCCTTTACCGGCTCGCCGCGTTGCCGTGCTGCTCATCAAACCCACAGCGATCATAGAAGCCGTATAGAATGGACAGGGTCCCACAAAATTCGCACGACCGCAAACCAGGCCTCGATGGTTGCACACCTCTGGGGAGGAGCGCGTGGAGCGGTTCGGGCAGTGGGCGAAGAGTGGAAGTTCTTGCCACTAATCTGCAGTCTATGGCTAGATACCCAACATTTTTATTTATTAGCATGACGACAACAGAGTCAACCTAGGCATTTCCAATGCCAACGCCATGGGAGGCGTATGGCGCAGGTCATGTAGACGCTTCCATTGTCAACTCATGACTCGTATGCGAATTCTTGCAAGTTTGCAAGTTTACAAAAAAAAATTCTTTTTTGATGAAATGAGGTACGATAGGAAGATATCGAATACGGTGATATGAAATGATGAAAGAGAGCCATACCATATGTGTTGGTTTCACTTGACGATAATTATCGTCGAGGGTATTGGTCTTGTAGAAGTGGACCATTTCTTGGTCCCGGCCAATGAGAAGGTTGCACTCAGGTGCATGCCTTGGTACGCGCGTCCTTGCCTTTATTATTACGTTGGGTCTGGGATGGAGAAGCTGATCCTGACCCTCCAAGCTGCGACTGTCGACGTCAATGATGGATAAATCATGCGTCCTTTTGCCGTAGGTGTTTAATAATGTCATATTCTGTATCCATGCGCATATACATTGCACAGATTCTTTCGCCACGTCGCGTACTTGCTGTGTCTTGCCGATTGGTTCAACATGGCTAGCATAATAGTTAGATGGGGGCAGGGCTTCATTGTACATTGCCGAAATCTTGGCATTTACTCCAAGGCTGATGATGTCGCTGCGCGGCGTGCCCAGTCAAGGGGTCTGTGTTCTGAAACGCACTTAGCGCTATGTACTAGAAATCATAATAATAAAAGGCAACATAAAGTCTACGTAATGATATTTAAATGTTTTATTTTTTGTTTATTATACGCTACTCGTGCGTTTAGTTACGTTGCGCTCCCTGGCGTCTATTGTAAAATGCCGAATCGCGCTTTCGTAATCCTTATTTTAGAAGCGCCATAACTAGGCAGCTTCCTATTTACCTTACTCATAACATGCTTTGCTTTCTAGCCATAGCCAGTCTATCTTTATGCGAACGAGCAAGTCGGTTCCTATAGCACCGCCCTTATCCGTATAGCCGCAACACATAATATTTCATGACTCGAAAGATGAAGCGTAGGCATATAGCTGACACACTTGATCTTGGCAGGGAGTCCTACTCTAGTAGGACATGGTGTTTTTCTCTACATGCAGACCTAGATACTTCTGCGCTCTATTAAATTTTCACAGAGTTGGACCTTTATTAATTTTATCCCTGATACTATTATTCCAGTGCTACTCCGCTGAGAAAGTGTGGTTGATTATGCCGCTTCCCAAAACTGACAAACGCCAATTGATTCAGATAGATGTCTGCATTCATCGAGAATCAGAACACTACTTTTCTCTGGGATTTATTTTGGTCCTGTCCAACAACAACACGCGACGCTGCTGACCTACTGCCATTCCCGTTCACGCCATGATACCCCCCTCAGTGCATTCACTCGAGCACATCTTCAGCCGGCTCATGGCTGGAGCAAGTGTCCGAAGATGGGCCACGATTGGCATTTGCATTGCAGCTATAATTGTGCTTCTGAACATTCATTCTCTTTCTTGCGAACCATATTGCTATACTCCATGGCTGAAAGCTACTTCTTCACACCCGCAATCTTCACCAAGCTACTCTTCACGAACCCATTCTCTACAAGCATATGGTAATAGCAGTTTTATGGATTCTTTGACATCCTCAACGTCTCTCTTTCAAAATGCGACGTCTATGCGACAGCGATGCAAAGACTCACGATTAGGAACTCGAATTGCGACGGCAACAGCCCACTTTTCTAATCCTAATCACCACGAGACATTTTATGAGCAGAGCATTCGGTCACATTTACTGCACAATCTTGTTCAAGACACGCAATTACATATTCTTTGCGCGCCCATCATTGACGACATGTGGAATAAGCAAGCGTTTCTTCAGCTGCTTTTACTAAACGAGATGGCGAAGCCGCCCCAGGAGCGCCTAGAATGGATATTCTGGGCCGATCGCGATACCGTCATACTGGACTACTGTCGCAGCCCAGTTTCCTTTATCCCCGAAGCAATCCGAAGCAACAACGCCACTTCCAGCACGGCGCAAGAGGGAGACATCAACCTGCTTATAACGAATGACCACAACGGCCTCATGGCAGGCGTCTTTATTCTACGTGTCTGCGAATGGAGCGTCAAGTTCCTGAGCGACGTTATTTCGTTTCGGGATTTCAAGCCGCATGTTCATCTTGCATTCAGCGAGCAGACGGCAATGGAGCTCATTCTTCAGGAGGAGCGAAACAAAAAGCACGTGGCCTATGTTCCGCAGCACTGGATCAACAATTACAGATTAGATACTGCCGAGAACTTTGTACATCGCCAAGATGCAAATGGTATGGCCTATTGGGGTGCTAGACGCGGCGACTTTATGGTGCACTTTGCGGGATCTGACAATAAGATGGGAGATGTTTTGGAATACTCTGGCGTAGGAGAAGAGGTCTTTAATCGCATTCAAGAGGGCAATGTCTTGCGCAATGTAAGCGTGGATGTTGAGCAATTTTGGGAGACTTATACGCAGGAAAAGAGTTGAGTGTCTGAATACTGCTCTGTACGTGAGAAAATAGTCGGGGCTAGTCGTGCAACTTATAATAGTAACATTATTATTAGGAAGTAGTTATCGGTTATTCTTCACTAGTTCTAGTAGTGCTGCTCGCTATATACTCTATACAGATCACAGAGCTATAGTTTACCCCTTCGAGGCTTTGAGTTGCTAGGAGGAGCAGGCAGGCCACGGGACCCATCAGTAAAAGTACAGCAGGGTTAATGTTATAGTAGAAAGAACGGAATATATAGTATTCTTTCAAGATTATAGTTATTAGTAGAAAAAAGTCATTTAATATATTTAAGTTTATTAGTCTATTAGATAATCACCTTTTCTTTTGAAAGTGATTATTCACTACTAATGATACAAGCCCCTACTACATTCTATAATAGATGCTTTAGTAAAAGATACGTTTATCTTCAAGTTATATACATTCTATATAATCTTAGTAGATATATTATATTCAATTCGGTAGTCATTACTACTACCTGCGAGGCCTTAACCCATTTCCCACTGCCTATTTCTCACTTCCCAACGCCACCAAGTTTGCGTCCAGCCACGTCCAAAGGCCATATCCAGAAGACTTTTTTTTTTTTTTTTTTTTTTACGCATTATTAAATAGATCGGGCGATCGGAGTCGTCTTCCCGCTAGTGCCACCAAATCGAAAATGGCCATGTACAGTGAGTGGGTGTATACGCCCTCTTATAAGCTCATCATAAGACTGAGTGACGCCCGCCGGTTTTTCATCTCGACTAAGGAGTAATACCTTGTATAATTATAGACCTTGTATCTTTCTCAGCTTCTTACCAGTCTATATTTTTTATTCTCAAGTCGGATCATTACATTCAACCTGTCTTTCCCCCGATGTAACTTTAGTGGTTCAACACTGTGGGCAGGCCTCACTAAACAGGTCACTACCTACAGCATCCCACAAAAAGTTAGTTGTGGGTGGCGGTTTTACACTAAAACATATACTTTTTAAGAGCTTATAGTAACTTAAGTACTTCTTCTAAAATTCTAAAATTAATATATTATATAGATAATTACTTAAAGAATATTTTATACTATAAGTGTTTTTAAAAAATATTAATATTTAAAGGTATAGAAATTCTTTACTAAAAGAAAAGGAATTTTTAAAAATCTCTATCCACTATAAGCCACTATAAGAGCGCTATAAATAAAAAAGTATTTTTTCTTTAACTTCTAATTTCTCTAATATTAGAGGAAAATTATTTAAGAAAAAAACTTCTTAGTATAAACTAATCTTTATCTAATTATCTATTTAATTACTAAGTATAATTATTTTTAGTTAATAGATAGTATAAATATATAGCTTTAAAAAGGGTGTATTTTGGTGTAAAAAGGCCACTCACAACTAACTTTTTGTGGGGGACTGTAGTTTAAAACCAGCCCGCTGCGCTGGATTGCAAGGCGAGGCGCAGCGGCTTAATACGAGGCTTCGTATTCAGCTAAAAAGGGATTTGAAAAGATCTTCTAGACAACTACAGCCTCATTACGTCAAAGCGTCTTCTTCGGAAGGCGGGGCGACTTACATAATTGCTCAGGTACCGTGAATACGGCAGCTGTCAGGCAGCCACCAGCACACGCTGGATTTCGGACGCGGGGTAAACACGTTGACTTTTACTAGAAACGTTTGCCTCGTGTTCCATCATTTTGCTCGCTGGTCCAAGTAAAGTCTCATCAAGCGACAGTTGATCAGTTCTCATAATGAGCAAACAAGTGCACTCTGGGACTGCCAATTCCGGCTTCGCTCGAGTCTCCCGCACAGTGACTGCCGACTTGGAACATGTCCTGGAGCAATACAATAACGACTATGATCAGGTACCGGCCTCGTTGATCCATCGTGGCGGATTTTGGTCTGCCATCTTCAACCCAGATGTCGCCCGCGAGCTCAATGTAGAGCTTGTCAAAGAATTCAAGGGGCATGCCTATCGTCCTATTATGGACCTGAGTTTCTCACCAGACGGTCGCTATCTGGCATCGCGAAGTTGTGGCGCCGCTCAAGTTTGGCATGTCCAGCAAGACTGGCAAAAGATCAACGACTTTCCCGATAGTCCCACCTCGGACCAAGGAGGTTTTGGGGGCGAATCCGAATCTGTTCACTTCTCCCCGGACAGCAGACTCATCGCAACTGGTGGGGAAGAGGGCTACATTTGCATCTGGAATATCGAGAGCCGCTCTCGCCTGCATCAAATTCCTGGCCATGATGGCGGTGTAAGGGCTCTAGCCTTTTCCGGGGACGGCAACATGCTTGCAAGTAGTGGTGGGGATAACACCGTGTGTCTCTGGCATGTCGAATCTGCCGACTTGATTGAGAAATTTGCTGTAGGAGGTGTGGTGCTTGGCGTGACCTGGTCACCGGACGGCAGTTTCCTCGCAGCATCTTCGGGACACGACATCATCATTTGGGATGTTGGTACGAAAAGCGTCCTAAGTAGGTTTGAGACTAGATCTCAGGGACGCTCGAGTTTGACAGCCTCGCTCGTATTTTCCCCCAATGGCAAAATGCTTATATCTGGAGGTTTTGATGGCTGGATCAAAGTTTGGTCCTTGGAAGACGCTATCCCAGATAATGATGCACTTCTACTGCAATTACGGGGACAAGAGGTATGTCGCGCCTTTTTCTGGTATATTCTAATGGGCGACTGACCCAGTACCTAGGAGGTTATCTGTAGTTTGGCCGTTACACCAGACAACAGATGGCTCATCTCTGGTTCCAGAAGTCGCGACCTCGTGTTGTGGGATCTACAGAATGGTGATGCGCAAGTACTGGTGTCGGCGTTTGCAAATTCAGTTACGGGGATTGATGTGTCTACAAAAGGAAGCCTGATCGCCACATCCTGCGGGGATGGCAAGATTCGCATCTTTTCATACAGTCCTTATACGTCGTCGGAGCCCGAGGTCGCAGCCAAGGCTTACACTCCTGGCAGATTACGCGGTTTCGACTTGTCACTGGGCCATTTTCCCGGACACCATTTTCCCATCATGACCGGAAATGCAGGCGACTGGCTTTCTCCGACACTGTCTATCCGGGAGCTTTGCATGCTCAAGTTCATGGACGAAATCACCGACAAGCCTGACTGGTGGGCCAAGGTTCATGACGCAGACATTGCCGGCCGCTGGAAGGCCGAGGCGCTGGATGCTGAATGGGCTTCATATCGCCGCTACGGGGACTTTACAGCCGCCATGGCGGACGCGGTAAGACTGAATAATGCCTATGCGTGCCTCTAAAACAACAAGAAACTAACGCGCTCATATTCAGTGTATCGCAGAGCTGCGTAAAAAAGCAGAAGTAGTGCAAGCATGTGGTTTTGTACCCACCTTTGACTACTCTACGTGCGTTATCAAATCTGATTCCATGATGGATGACACACTTGCTCGTGCTCTCAAGTCCGCGTCCTTGGTACTCGAACAAGGGCTGCAGGGCAAAGGCTGGCATCCCGGCAGCGACGGCAAGGTGCTCGACTTGGTTCATCCCTCCGTTTGCCCCTTGGTGTATGGCAAGTCTCGGGTGCTCACGCCCGGAGAAGTCGTGCCTCGCGATACATGCGTGTCAATGATGGGCGCTGGCCAAGTCATCCCCGATCCAGGTAAAGCAGCCAGGAAGGGTGTCCGAGCCTACAATTATTTCTCTACTCGTTTCCAGTGGCTGCCGGCCGAGGTGCTCATCATGAATGGAAAGGCCAAGATTGACAGCTACATCAACAACCTCCACCCGCAAGAGCATCCTAGCATTTACTCTGTTATCGAAACGCTCATCGAAAAGTCCTTGCCGGCCTGGGACCTTGTTTATCGATGGCCAGACGAATTCGCGCATCAGAGGCTAGTCGTCAAGTCGGTCGTGCCAGAGTGCCTGACTCCAGATCTCTGCCAGGAGAACTATGGATGCAGCCCCAGCAACCGCCCGTTGGAAACGGACGAAGAACCTCGATCAGACCAAGAGGAGGAGGAGGGGGGGGAGGGGGAGGACTCTGCAACCTCGGACGATGATGACGCTGCCAAACGAGATGAAACATTGGAAACGGACCAAGCACCTCAATCAGACGACAAGAAGGGGTCTGACGACGATGACGCCGCCAAAACGATTCCAGAGCAAGGTGAAAAGGATCCCAAGGCAGATCGAAGGATGCGCGACAGTCAGTGGTGGGAACAGACACATCCTCTGCGCCTCCCCAATCCAGTCGATGCTAGCTTCGCCCGCGGCATCAAACCAGACGACATTGCGTCGTCGAGATTTTTCCCCGTCAGGGGAAAAGGCACGCAACGGATCCAGGTAATTGTCAAGTTGGCTAATATACATCTATCCCCGGAAAAACCAGCGTACGACGGCGGATCGTGGCACGTCGAAGGCTTGCTGAACGAGCACATTTGCGCCACGGCGCTGTTTTACTACGACAATGAAAACATTACCGATAGTCGACTAGAGTTTCGGTCCGTCGCAAATAGAGAAGACCTCACGGGCGAACTGGACTATACGCAAAACGACTTTGATTCGATCAAGCGGACCTTTGGTATCGATCCCGAGGGCAGCACGATGCAAGACATTGGTGACGTCTCGACGCGCCAAGGCCGAGCCATCTTCTTTCCCAATATTCTCCAGCATCGGGTAAGCCCGTTTCGGCTACAAGATGCCTCTGTTCCCGGCCATCGCAAGATTGTCGCACTGTTCCTCGTTGATCCCGCTATACCAATCATGTCCACCGCCAACGTGCCGCCTCAGCAGCGGGATTGGTGGCGCAGTGGCAAAGGAGACGGTAATAAAGGCGAGAGTGTGGGCGCGGCGGGCTTGGTTGATGGGTTGATGGACAGTGAGGAGGCAGGTAGGATCATGGAAGAGCTCATGGCAGAGAGAACGATGCATCAGGACAAGTCTAACCATGACTTGCGGGAGCTGGATTGGGATTTCTGCGAGCACTAGGTGAGTAGGTATTTTCCTTTCTTCTTATTTTGTGTGCAGGCGTTGGCGGCGTCGACCACTCTCACCGTCAAGTTTGACTACTCTGACGCTAGCCAGCCAACCGGCCGTCTCGCAACGCCAGCCGCACGACTACTCATACAACAGATACTTGTTCCGAATAGCTCGAAACTCATTGAGTCTTGGCGTCCACTTGTCTCGTATCTGCTCTGGTGTCATGTCTCTCTCGAGACTTTCTCTTACTAGTGGAGAGCCTGCCAACACGTCAATGTTGTACTTGCTTGAGCGTGAGTTGTAGAGGAAGCCAAATGACTGGTTATTAGCGGACGCTATATTCGATGTGCTGCCGTTTCCAAACAGTTTCCGCGCCGTGTAGAGTAGACTGACGCCAACAAATGGCGCATCAAAGTGCGCCAAGTGACTGGAATCACCCTTTAGTTCCACGTACACCTGCAGGCCGCACACATTCTCGCCCGAGAATTTCGAGGTTGTGGGCGTAAAACACTGAAAGCGATACCTCGTATGAGGAATGTTGAGGGAGCGCATCGCATCAACCCAGGATTCGTTTGCCCAGGGGGCCCCGAGCAGTTCAAAAGGACGCGTCGAACCGCGGCCTTCGGACATGTTTGTCCCTTCAAACATGCAAGCACCGCCATATATCACGGCCGTTTCAACCGTGGGCATATTGGGAGAGGGCAGCACCCATGGCAGGCCAGTATCCTCAAAGCGCATCCAGCGTCTCCAGTTCTGCATTGTGATGACTTTGAGATCCAGTCGGCTTTGCGCATGGGCAGTGGCTGCAATCCACCCCTGGCCAACGTACATTCTGGCCAGCTCGCCCACTGTCATGCCGTGTACTTGGGAGATGGAACGACGGCCGACGTAAGAATCAACAAAGCTCTCATTGAGCACGGGGCCAAATGCATTGTAGCCAGCAATGGGATTGGGCCGGTCGAGGACCATGACAGACGTATTGGCTATATTTGCTGCAACCATTACATCATACAGCGCCCATATATCTAGTTACAAATCGAATGAGTTTCTCGTTTCGTGCTTCAACTGCCGCAACTGATGCAAGGAGGAGATGTTGATCCACTCACAAGTGTAGAAACGGGCCCCCACGTCTTGAATGTCATACAATATCAGGTCCGCTCCAGAGTCTTGGATATACCTGACCAGCGTGGACGTATTGGCATTATATGCGTTGTATACAGTCAGCCCTGTCTTGGGGTCGATAAAGGTGGCCTGGCCGGCACCAGCCTGCGAGGTACCGCGGAACCCGTGCTCTGGTCCCAGTATGCCAACCAAGTTGACTGCTTTGGAGGCAAACATGACATCAACGCCCAGGTCGAGCTCAGGCGTGACTCCGGTGGGGTTCGTGAGGAGTAGAACCTTGCGGCCCGCGAGCTGTGAATATTGGGATGCGACCAAGACATCGAGGCCGGTCTTTGTTTGGCGAAATGTGCTGTTGATTGGGCTGACAGACGCCTGCACCGCACCGATTGTGATTGCTAATAGAGTGAAAAGCTTCATATTCTTTTTTTTTTCTCAGTACGCAGTGTTTTCCAATTCGAGGATAAACTCTGTCAAGTTGCACGGTCTGTATTTGGGCAACTCGCATAGTAATAGTTTCAAAGTCTATTTTGCGAGTACGTTACTAATCAATCAACTCGGACCTTGGACGTCAACGACCACTCGCTAATAAATGAATGCGATCCTGCTCAACTACCCCCAAGCAGATACGATCAACTAGTACGCTTATGCTAGTGTGCATTGTGATTGCTCGGACAGTGATTGAGGCTGGCTGTAGGGTGCTAGATTGGCCATAACCTGTAACTAACCGGGTTAAGAATGGCGGGATCCGTCGGCGGACCGGCTATCATGATAAGGCGCGGCTTATAACGGTTGAGGCGTAGGGTCATGAATAAATTCCCCCGCTCGTGACGTCGTTGAAAACAGGCAACAGAATTATCAGCTCTGGCCTAATGATTTGCACAACATCCTCGGAATTCGGATGATAATCCCACGTAATCAACAGTACAAGGCCGTTCTAGCGTGTTGCAGCAGCCAGTCACGCCCACACAGAAATATGCTGGCAAGTGTTTAAGATGGGATCAGACATCGCAGCCGCTGGGATGATGAGGTTGAGGGAAGGATGCGGTGGCCTAGTTGGACAGGTTATAAGTGTACTGTCTATTATAATATAGTCTTCACTTGAGATAATATAAGGTTATTCTTGACGGACAGAAGCAGAAATTGTAGAAGATGCAGGCGAGAAGCGGCGAGCGCACTTTGACTAGCAGGTAGTAATAGTGAATTAATATTAGCATCGCATGTTGTTTTTAAGTATTTAAAGATAAGCCGCATGCAAATTGGGACTCTGATCTTGAGGCCCCATTTCTCGTATCGAGGCTGTTCTAGATGTATACCTTGAAAAAGTAGAGTGCAGTTGTGAACCTGAGTAAAGAGTATTTGAATCGTGGGAATAACTTTTTCAGAGTATAATAGTTGTAGAAATATTGTCTGATCTTTCTGCACGCCTGAACCTACTCTCTATCAATCTCACAACAGGGAGTCAAGAACGTCCCACTGCACTAGTGCCATATATATCGATGGTTAAAGACTTTACCCAACTCACGAGCAACACTACTTGAGGTGCGGCTCCCGTGGAAACGGTACTTCTCCCTGGTAGGGATTTCACTAGCCAAAATGATAGTAAACTGCCTTTTGATAGTTTCAACTGCAATGGTCCCTAAGCGGGACACTGGTTGAGTCTTTTCTTCACATCATCTTGATTTCGAAACGAGCCCTGGTCACCCCCTCCTTTTTTTTTTCTCTTTGAAGAAACTGGAGGCTATTGACCTATGTACCCACTCAGAGGCTCAACACAGTGTGACGTTGCTTTGGAAGGGACTTGAGAAGCCGTCTGCTTACCGTCAATATAGATTAGCTGTCACTCGGAACTCGGCGGAATACTTACTAGTTAGATTCCGCTTCACCCGATGCACCGAAGCCATATAGAATGGCAAAGAATTTATAGTTGCGGGTCTAGGCTTCGTCCGATCATGCGAGGCTATCTAGAGTAAATAATAGAGTAGTTATGAGCGGCGGTTGATAACTTGATACTATGAAAATACTAACATGGCGTGTTATACTATGGAGCCTTCAGCTACACAGCAAACGAAATGATATAGCCTTTGCTTAGCCACATATGTCGTCTTGTTCTGACTGACTCCACGAACGAGCACCGTACTGGAGCAAAGCGCCTGAGTCATGCCACCTGTTATCTGATTTACTAATATACATCTTGGGCATTAAAACTGGAACCTTGTGGGCATTGCGCGATGTAGCAATAAATAGCCATTTATGCATTCCTCGCTTGCGGCGTCACGGCTTGCATAAAATAACCGTTGCTCAGCCACCTACTGTTATATACCAGGTCTATGTACCTTTGAACGTACAGAGGAATTCTCCCTCAGTACACGGCTACCCTCCGTCCCCTTAACGAGTATTCTTTGGTGCTTGTTCAGAGGCTGTTTCAGGGCTCTAGCAGGCGCTGCTAGTAGCTAGGGTATCCAAACCTACCTAGTACCTAGGCTTTAGCTAGTTGGAGGCTCAGGCAGGCGGCTAGGAGGTATGCGTATGAGGCTACGAGAATTGACTAGTGGTAAATTCGAGTTGTCAAGTGACTTCTGCCAACAGACGGCAATCTTCTCTCAGGCACTCATCAGTGCCTGTCAGACCACAATAGGCTTAGGCTGTTGTTAAACTTGGAATCTTTATTTTTGTATTCACAGCCCTCTTCGGTGAGAGCAGCCCCATCATGTTATCTTGCATATTATAATTGGCTTCATTCATGCGGAGCGTTGCCGGCCACTCATTGGCACAAAGGGTACGTCAGCCAATGGATCCCAGACCACGCAGTCCACCGTGGCGATTTTAATATTTTTGAGAATTCAATAATAGAGCATGTTAATCTGCCGAGGTTAACCTTATAAGGCTTAAATTGCATGACTTGTATATCAGGGGTATTAAGTGGTTGCGACAAGGTGATAATAATACCCAAGTTTTGGCCGAGTTAAATAGATTCTTTCTTTTATATATATCTTCACTTCGCCTCTACATCAGTTGGAGAGTGTTTCAAAAAGAATTACCGCTTCCTTTTTCTTTTAACCATTTCTCTATTACGAATCTGCCATCATGAAGACTGCTGTTGGTGTTGTTTTCACGGCGGCATTGGGCACTGCCTTGCCCCATGTTGACAGGTCAACTACGACTCTCTCCTCCCGCGACACCGAATCGAAGCTCCCTTGGGTCGTTTACAAGGGCACCTATGGCCCCTGCATGAGCGCTGTCCACGGTGATGCTGGCCGTGAGGCGATTGAGCAAGGCTGCGGCACTGAGGGGTTCTGCGATTTGCTGAATCCGGTATACGGTCCCGACAACCTCAAGCGGCTGTCAGAAAAATACGGCTACGCGAACAACACGGAATGCTACGCTGCCCACGACAAGATCCCCTGGGTCGAATACAAGGAGGACTATGGCGCGTGCATGCAGGCGGTCCACTCCAGCGCCGACCGTGAAGACTTTGAGGAAGCCTGCGGCACCGAGGGATTCTGCGACATGTTCAACCCGGAATACGGCACCGAAAGCCTGAAGCGAGTGTTGGAAAAATGGGGCCAGTACGGCTACAAGACCAACACGGAGTGCTTCGCCGGCCACACCAAGAAACCTTGGACCGAGTGGAAGGACTATGGCGCCTGCCAGAAAGTCGCCTACGCAAGTGCTTCTCGCGAGAAGTTCGAGGACGGCTGTGGCACTGAGGCGTTTTGTGACTTGTTTAATCCGGAATACGGCACTGACAGCCTCAAGCGAATGACGGAACGATATGGCTACGCGACCGTCGAGGACTGCATCGCGGACCATGAGCCGAAGCCCTAATTCGCCATTCGGTACACGCCAAATCAACATCCATGGCTATCAAGTCGCTTGTCACAAGGGTGTCGTATGTGCCTGGGCTTGTAGCGGTACAAGTTCTATTGTAGGCGGCCACCCATGCCAGGAAAGGGTTTGGGGAGTTTCGCTGCATTCGCAAATGGTAATACGAATGATAATACTAATGGGAATACTCTCAATCTAGTTTTAAAATTTAATATAATTGCTATTGCTACTAATCAGGTGTTGTACTCAATGTGATGTATAGCTATTGAATGAGCATTGGTCGCATACTAGAAAACCCATTTACAAGAGCCATAAAGTTCACAATAGGACAAAGGTGACGGCCAATCACTCTAGACAGCGTCCCAGAGTAGCTGTGCCAAGTACTGTCTTGGAAGTTCCCAAAGTCAACTTCAGGCTGATGTTGCCATCCCCTGTTCAGCGCGGTAGAGACGCGCCAACATGGTCAGTCTTGTTCACTCACGCTTCTTAGTGCTCAACCAAGAGCCAAGATACTGAATGTTTGACAAGATTAAATTTCTGCAAACGAATGGGGAAAGACGGAAAGCAGTCAAGCTTCATTTTAAAGTAATCTAGATTAGCAACTGAGCCTTGTTAGCTGCACAGTCACCGAGTGTAACCAACAAAGGGAAGTTAGGTACACATAGTCGAGGCATAACTAGTAGGCTTCTATTGAGTAACTGTAACTGTAATTGTCATTTGAGCAGTCTGGAGTTTTCAATTGCAGAAAAGTTTGGGCGCCGCACTCAAACAGCCTTTGCAATCGTCAATTGCAGAAGAATGTGGGCGCCACACTCAAACAGCCTTTGCAAATCCAACGCGGGAGTTGGTGGTGTCATAGACAGAGTAGTAGTGCTCCAAGAACTTCTGTCCAATTATTGTGTCAGGCACAGGAATGCCGAACTCGCCAATACCGTTTCCACCGTCGCCGATCCAAGCATAGTAATAAGACGAATCGAAGCCCTCTAGGTTTGCATACTGATCCTTGGGGACCAGGTACTGGTCTGGGGTGAGAGTGTACGTCGTGGAACCAAAGGTGATGCTGAGAGTGGATGAAGGCTTCTTGGAATAGCGGACAAATTGAGTCTTGGAGTCATAACTTCCACCAGACGCAGCCAGGAAGGCCTTGTAAGCAGCATCGGGCAGGGCAATGAGGGTGGTGCCCGTGTCAACAATGCCGGCATTGGTGCTGCCGAGCTTCTTGGAACCATACTGAAAGCTCGCCGAGACTCCCCAGAAGGGAGCAGCACCGCCAGACTTTTGAGTCGGGACATAGGAAATTGGGCCAGTAAATTTGGTGTTGTCGACGCCACCAAAAGTCAGCTCGCCGTTGATGTCGTCGCTGTCACTTCCAGCTTCGGGATGGAAATAGACACTGAAAACCTCTTGTGGGATGAGCTTCTTCTTGAAGAGATTGTTGAGAAACGTGGGGACGGTTGCCTCGTCTTCAACAGTGTTTTGGGTCAACGCCACCGGGCCAACACCGAAAATGCCGTCGATACCGTTGCGGAAGCCCCAACTGTCCGAGGCAACGCCAACGCCCTGCCCTGGCACAGAAAGACCCGCGATGGATACGGTATCGAGATATTCCTCGCCGTCGAAACCTCCGGATCCATAACCGACTTGGACCGAGTGGCCAGTATCCTTGCTGTTGGGGCCTGGCTTATAAGCCTTGTCCGCCCCGACCCACGTATTGGACGCTATTAAAGCAATTAGTTGCAGATGCTACAGGCCGCTGGTAGATTCATGCTTACATCCAGTATCGACTATAAGCTGATAGGTGCCAGACCCGACGGTCACGTTCGCAACATAGCTCACGACAGCGTTCTCGGCTTCTCCAGATTTCGGGACAGTTGCCTTGCTTCCACCGGCTCCGAAACTAGCAATGCGAGCCTTTGTGTGCTCCGCAACTTCGCTTGCCGACTTGGCGCGAATGACTTGCTTCAGCTGCAGCGTAGCTATGCCGCTTTGCTGCTGGACCGGGGAAGCCAGTGCGGATGTTGCCGTCGTGAGGGCAACAAGAGCGGAAAAGTGCATCTTGGTCAGGTTTTGGATGAGATTTTCGAGAGGCTATTTGCGACTGTGTGTATAATGTTGCTTGTAAAGAATCCAAACGAGATGGAAACGGGAGCGGCCGTTCTTATATGCAGAAATTTGTCGCACGCCATGAAAAGACAGCTTCATATGTTACATTCACGGTGATGATGCCATACGAAGCTATCAGTCTCGCGGTCATGATGTCTTTGGACAAATGACGAACAATGTCGCTCGGATTGGCAAAACGATACATGCTGATAGCCAACTATACTGTAAATAGCAGTTGGTTAACCATGTCATCCAGGTATGGCAACTAGAAGGCGCTGAGTCACTGAGTTATAACAACGCTAGTTCCGAATCTTAGTTGGGGGATGATGTATTATTACTATTTGCACAACTTTATACTCTACACACAGACACAATGTGAGGGCAAGGAACCAAGGTAGATGGATACATTGGCGGATATCCCGGCTCACTTTAGCGAGCGACTTACTACTTTTATTTTCGCGGCCTTCCCTGCCGGGCTTAGCGGCACCCACCTACCTCTCCGTCTTGCCGCTTTGCGTGACCGCTGGGAGATCTTTCTCTATTCTTTCCTTCTTACTTGTACAGATTATACGAGGACAAAAAACTGAATAATGTGGGTAGCCTGTACTGACGCTTGATTAGTGAAGCCCGCAGGGGCAGATCGAGCGAGAGCAAATGAGGGCACGCAGCATCACACTGCAGGGCACGAGCTAAAGCAAAGACTTGATGAGTGTTGTGCATGGAGAGAGAAAGAGAGGCCATCTAGAGAAAGTGGCGGCTGATGGGGGCCGGCTGGCTGGCTGAGTCAGCGAGCCAGACCCGTGCCTGCCAACACAAATGCAGCAATACGAAGCTGCGTTGGATAACTTAAAAAAAATAATAATAAAGAAATAAAAAAAAATAAAAAAAACGGTGCCGCATATCCGTACAATTGGGATGATTAACGAGGCATGAGCAGCTGCGCACATAGCCGATGGTTTGTTTTTCCATGATGGAGACTGCAAAGAGAAACTTTGGTTATCCTCTTACGGAAAAAAGATAAAACTTATTTTCAGAGAATTAAGAAAATACTTTAAATTAGTTACTTAATGTATTAGCAATTATTATCCTATAACTGCATACTTCCCTGCATCCAAAGTAGAAGCTCAAGGCTGTAGTGCCTCACTCCCTGCCAACACCTTTCCGCTGGTCAAAACGCACTTTCTGTACTGTTCTGTAGAAAACACAGCCTTGCACGCCAGAACAGCTTTTGCCGCTAATGGAGCGCATGAACAAGTTGCTTATCAATGTGCCTTTTTCGAAATTGTTTAATCTAGATGACCGGTGTAGGTTGCCAATTTGGGATAGAAAACACAAGACGTTGAATTCCTCACCGGAGGACTAGGACGAGCCAGCCGAAAAGCCTCAACGGGCACAATACCGCTCTCCGTTTGAGCGATACAAGGATCAAGTTTGGACACAACATTGCCAAGAAAGAGCTACTGACCAGGCAGAAGATGAGTATGCTGGTGGCAACAAGACTTATTGCCTACGGATAGCAACATCCGTCATCAGCTTGAGCATTGGCATGCTCTCGCGAGATGTTATTTATTGGCATCAATATTTAAAGTATTCGTGGTCAAATATGCGTGAAATCTAGCTGCAATTAAATGATGCAGCAGCCATCTTCCATTACTCACACAAGCTCAGCTGACGGCTTCAGTGGAAGCTTGGGATGTATTTTGTCCAGGTCGTGACATACACCCCTTCCGGCAGGGACCTCAGGCTCGAAAGCGCCAGTGCTAAAATGCCCAACCGTGATGCGGCGTAGAGTATGCTCGTTACGTACAGGACGGCGAGGTTCAGGGAGTTTGGCACGAGACTCCTTCGCGGGAAGACGTAGGTATTTGCATTCTCCATGAGCTTTTTCGTGGCATTGCCTTCCAGGTGATTGACAAGGCGCTTGAAATCTTTAGGGAAGCTTCTAGGCAGGCCCAGCGGCATCGTCTCCCTACTGACAAACAGAAGCGCCGCCTCGCGTAATGTCCATTTCGTGACGTCAGAGGGAGCCGTTGACGGTTCGGAGCCGCGTTTTTGAGCATGTGACAGGATCTCTGCAGCGGCCGCTGTTATCCTGCCCGGAAATATTTCGCCAAAGTGCGTTCTTCGGCTGGAGGCTGCATCGTCGCTGTGGCACGCTCTTTCCAACGCATCCTGAGCGTCGTGGAGCTGCGTCTGGTCAGAGTGGTGCCAGGCCAGCTCTTGCAGGAGTCTACTGCAGCCAATCACGAAACTTGGCGCGTCTCCTGCCGGCAGGGTGATCTGGGATAACAAGATGACAGCGAGCCCGACAGCCGGGATGATGATGGAGCATAAAAGAAGAACCTGCCAAACAATACGCTCCGCCCGGGTAGGGAATGTAGCGTTCCACCCGAGAAGATGGATGCAGTTAAAGGCAACCGAGAGTACCGATAGGACAGGAAGCATAGCGTGTGTGCTCCCTGCGGCCTCTTGGGAAATGTTGTCATTGCGAATACGCTCAACCACAAATCGCTCTTTCTGGGATTTGCGGTTCTTGAGCATCTCCCAGATGCTGTCTTGTTTCGGCTCAAATGACTTGGGCTTTCCAATGGCCGATTTGAAACTACCCGCCGGCTTAGGCGTAACCTCGACTGCGACCTTGACGTTTTGAGGCTTATACCAGTAGAACAGGTATGTCACTATCCCGCAGACAGCGAAGCCAAGTGTGACGACTTCTAGCTGCGTGTAGGGCAGTCCTCTGTGCCGCCTTACGCCGATGGAAAGAACAAGGTAGGATATCTGAAATACGGCCACTATCCTGGCGAATGTATCCTGTTTGCTCTTGTCTTTGATGGCATCTTCAGTCAAGTCGGGGGCATTGAGCGCTTCGCGATGCTCGGCATATTGGAAAGCAGTCAGTGGAAATCGGATAACCCTATTCCGACCAACCTCGTCCGGGTCATCCAATTGCTCATCTCGGTAGTAAAGCCCCCCCATATTGGCAAAGTAGCAATGCCTGAGGGTCCATTCGTGCGGTTGTGGCCTCGGCAGATGCTCTACGGCGCTCGCCGGTGCGTCATGGTCGAGCTGTGTCGTCCCGCAGAGGAACCGACTTTTAGATGCCGCCGACTTGCAAAGTCTCGAGATTTTGGCTGGGATTGACTTGCAGAATCTGAGCATGTTGGATGGGACTGACTTGCAAAACATGAATATTATTGCTGGTGTCGACTTCCAAATTCTGGACAACCTGGACTGCCAAGACAAGCTCTCCGTCTCGCTGGACCCTTTGTTCAGCATTCTCTTTGCCTTGAGTGCCATGTCTAGTTCAAAGATTGCATGTGCGAGAATGAACTCGGGCAAGAGAATCGTAATGAGCATCCATATGGCGCTGCGCACCAGGTTGGTCCACAAGGTATCCCGCTTTCCTGGAACATTGAGGTGCTGGATGCTCCAGGTGCACGCAAAAATTGTTGTCGCACAACTCAGCATAATGTCCAATGTCCCTCGCCGTCCGGGACTATTTTGCCAACCGACCTCTGGGCCAAGGTGATTAGGAGCAGACGTCTTGTCCTGCGCAGAGGCGAGGCACGCCAAGTAAAGGAGACGGAAAACCGGCGCCAGTCTGGCTGCCATGGTGGTACGTGGTGATTTCTGCACTGGATGAATGGGTTTCTGCACTGGATGAATGGGTTTCAGCGACAACTTGGCCGTCTGACCGAGAGGCGCAGACCACGACTTTGAAGTGTCTCGAGTGACGGCGAATGCACAATGGCTGGTGTGATTTGGGTGCTGGAAGAAGAGGGGAAAAGCTGTCCCAGAGATACTAGATAATACTGACCATAGTTGAACGGCACAACAGGGCAAGAAGCAGACTAGGGTCGGTACAGACCGGCCCGAACTCCCCAGCAGTACTACAGGCAGATGGAACGCTGCCGACGGATTCTACGACCACTCAAGGCGACTTGTTGCAGGATTTGTTACGACGCCACAGTAAGCCTGGCGGAAAGTTGAAAGCAAAACAAGCAGCCCAGGATCAAATGGCCAAGCCGGACGAGCTCCGATTGGGGTTTTCAGCCCCGATGGCCGCCTCTAGGTTGTATAGCGCCGAGGGCTCTACATCTGTACAATGAATTCAGCCACAATACCCGTCCTTGCGTGTATTGACAAGGCCGAAATTGATGGACAGATAGTCGGCAGCTCTGGGCATGTCTTACCACAGCTCTTGTTCAGCTAGGCGGGGGCTTCCAGGCACACGACCTGTACCAGGCCGCTGAGCTGAAAGGCGGCAACAATTTCCCTCAAGATTATTGAAAGGCGACTGCAAGCTGCCCAAAGACGAAACGTTGGGACGACTCGTATCGCCCGACGTGGCATTGGGAATAGGGCAGCTATAACGCTTCACCTGGAAGCTGAAGTGTCTTGTAATCGCCTTTCTTGTATTTTTCAAGCATCTGACTACCCAGCTCGCAGTTTGCTCCCACTCTCCTCCATTGACATCTCTTCACTTCAATTCACCATGCCCAACTTCTTCAGCCACAAAGCACGCAACAGCGCCGCCGTGTCCGAGCTGCTCAGCGCTGCTGCGGCTGGGGACATTGCCCGGGTGGAGGAGCTCATGAAAACGCCGCACAACGTCAAGGAGCAGGACGGCCAAGGTAGGACACTCTTGCACTGGGCTGCAATTCACGGGTCCTACTCTCTGGCGAAAACAGTGCTTGGTGACCCGGGCATTGATATCAAGACTCTGGATTGCTTGGGGAAGCCCGCGATGCACTACGCAGTGCACTCGGCGGCGCGGCCCAAAGGCAAAGGCAGCGATTTTGTCACACATGCGTTTTTGGAGGATCCATGGGCTGAGACGAGAAACCACGTCATGGTATGCGATAGACATGCGCGAACCACCCTGCACGAGGCATTGGATAGGAGCAGCTACTGGGTGATACATAAATGCTTGAGACCGGAAGTCATGCTCTTGCCTGACGCTCGTGGACAAACACCTTTACACTACGCAGCAAGGAACGGGAACAAAGATGCCGCGGCGGGACTCATTAGAAACGGCGCCAAGATTATGGCGCGCGACGATGACGACCAGACGACACTGCACTGCGCGGCTCGTTGTGGCAACGACGACCTGATGCACCAGCTCATTTGCCAGGCTTCTAGTCATTTGAGCAAAGAGGAAAAAAAGCTGGCATTAAATCTGGCGGCCGCGCATGGACTATATATGGCGGCCATGTATTTTCTGCGCAGAAACGACGAACTCCAAGACCAGCACCAAGCCCAGGGGTTGCTGTTAGCACACAACCTTGCCGCCGCCGACATGGACACGAGACAAGATATGCTTATTTGGGCCGCCGAAAGGGGACATACGGCCACTGTCAGGGTGCTGCTTGAGGCGGGCGCAAACGTCTGCCGCGCAGATTCGAGGGACAGGACGCCGCTGTCACAGGCCGTTGAGAACAAGCGCGATGGTACTGTCGAGGCGCTGCTCAAGGCGGGTGCCAAGCCTGATGAATTCACCTCGGGCATGACGGCGCTTTCAAGGGCTGCCTGGAGCGGGCACAAGGCTACCATCAGCCTGCTGCTTGCTGCCGGCGCCAGTGTCGATAAGAAAGATGACACGTACTCGCCTGACGAACCTGCTGGTCGCTTCCCGCTATCATGGGCTGCCGAGAAGGGGCATGTGCCTGCTACGAAGCTGCTGCTCGAGGCGCGCCCCAACGTCAACCAGCAAGACTCGGGCGGGCTGACGGCGTTGCACAGGGCTGTCTACGACGCGCACGAGGCTGTTGTCAAACTGCTGCTTGAAAACGGCGCCGACGTTGACAAGGGGAATGCTGGTGGAGAGACACCCTTGTTCATCGCTACCAACAAGGAGCATGAGGCTGTTGTTACACTGCTGCTTGACCACGACGCTGACGTTGACAAGGGGAATGATCGTGGAGAGACACCCTTGTTCAGCGCCGTCCTCTGGAGGCATGAGGCCATGGTTCCATTGCTGCTTCAAAGGGGCGCTGATGTGGACAGACCAGATAATAGGAATATGACGCCATTAATGGCGGCTGCAAGTCGCGGAAAAAGCGTTCAGTTACTGCTCGATGCCCGCGCTCAAGTCAACACTCAAGACTCCGACCGTCAGACAGCCCTATTTTACGCTTCTCGGGTCGGAAACGCCGCCGCGGTCGAGCTGTTACTCAAGGCAGGCGCAAAAGTCGACCAAGAATGCGAGGATAACCAGACGGCGCTCTCTATAGCTGCTGAGAGAGGGCATGCCGCTGTTGTGAAGCTGCTGCTCGAAGAAGGCGCTGATAAGAACACGCGGGATACGAATAGTCAGACGCCATTATCAAAGGCTCGTATACACAAGGAAGAGACTGTTGCCAGGTTGCTGCTTGAGGCTGGCGCTGAAGTCTAAAATGACGATGATGCGCTGTCAGGTTGAGGTGTTGGGCTCGACAGATTGAGGCAAGAATGTAAATAAATGGTAGTTGGAAACGCTCTGGTCTATTTGGAAATATAACAATATTCTGTGAAGCGCCATGCTGGTCATTTGAACTGTGAAGCTGAGTTTGTGCACATTGTCGGCTTTGATGGTTGAATGAGTGCTTACCAAGGCTGTTACGTCTAAGTTAGTCCTGACTAAGCCGTACACAGCTATAAGTAGCTAGAATCTAGCTAGTCTAGCTAGCAAGAATCAAGCCTTTTACACACCACACATCTGATCTCTTCGAGTCTAACAAAGGCCCTTTCTAGCCTACATAGCAACCATCCGGGCTCGACAATGAGCATGAAGCGCCGTAGCAGAAAACGGCAGCTACCCAACCGGCCGAGGGAGATCAACGCCGAGGCCAACCATGAGTTCCAGTTTTGTAGTCACGAAAGCGGTTATTTGGGCAAGGCTGAAGTTGCGGGCACGCAAGTCCCTGCTGATCCGGTATTATCTACAGTCCTATTGGAAAGTCCTGCATATACCCTAATTTCCCTATTAAATATATAGTTTTTAATAATAATTTCTAAATTTAAAATTAAAACTAAAATATTATAAAATATATAACTAAATAATAACTTAATAATTTAATTAAAATATAATTTTTTAAAAATATTTATATTATATATAAAAAGTTATAATATTCTAAAGTTATAAAAAAATAAAAATAAAAATAAAAATTATAGTTGATTTATAGTACGTTATAATAAGTAACTTTTTTTTAAAAAAAAAAAGAAAAGTAAAACTTTTACTTTTTAATTTATTAGAATTAAAAAAAAATAAAGTATAAAAAAATAAAGTAATAAAAGTATAATATTATACCTTAAATCTAGAATTAAAGAAGAATTATAAAAAACTATATGTTTTATAAGGAAATTAGGTTTTATATAGGAATTTTTTATAGGGGCTACATCTAGTAATATCTACCATGTGAAGCCGAGGTGGGCTCCAGGCAGAGTTGTCTTGGACTATAATCGTGAGTTTTATGATAGTATATCTGGCAATAGCAGAGACTTGGGTCCGCGTAGTATTTTTTTTTTCTACTAGTAACCATTTTCACGGCCCTGAATCCGCGGCCCTAAATAGGCAGTTGTCCCTACAGTATTCCACCGTATCCCGCTAGGCGCGCGACTATTACCGTCATCAACTATCCGAGTTGCTCTCTAGATAATAGTAATCCAAGGCCAGGCTCATCCTTGTAGCGATCCAAAGCCACTGCTCTCCACTCGCCCCAGTCCATCCCATGATCCACTCGTACCGCTTCGCGAAGACCACTAAATAAACCAAGGAACCCATCCCAATCCACGAGGTCATAGCCGCAGCAAAAGGCAAATCTGTGCTGTAGTCGGCCGCTCTGAACAACGTGCGCTAGCTCTTCCTGGCCCTTTTCTCGAAACAAGCGGGCTAGATAAAGCTCGTCATCGCCGAGGCCGTTTTTGCCGTGATAGAAATCAGCCACGGGCAACAACGCAATCGGCGAATTAAAAGCATGCGATGCTGGCGCGGTGTGAGCCCACTCCCAGTCCACAATGCCGGTGATGTTGAAGCTCTCGTCGACCAGAATATGGTCTCCTTTGTCGTCTGCATGTTTTAAATAGAAATCGCCCTGGTTCGACGAGGGAGGTGCCACGAGCGGGACCAAGTCCAGCAAGAACCGGTGAATGAGGTAGGCATCCACTGGCCGGTCGGTATAGGCCTCCTCTTGTATGATGCCGTCCATCAGCAGCCCAAGTGAGGTTTTGTGGTAATCCTCCATCGAACGGAACGGCCCGGTGATACACATGTCCGATTGTAGCAAGTTTGTCAGTGACTCCCGGGCAAACGGTCCTACTCGTGATTGGCCAGGGTTATCCAGAGAGCCGAGATCTTGGAAAGGGTATTTGCGAAGCTCAATCAGGATGTCGGATATCTGATTGATAACCTTGCGCCTTTGTTGCTCACTAGCGAGCGACCATCTCAGCGATTTGCCAGGTAATTTTTCCATGAGGATGAAGCCGACGCCAACAGGATTTCCAGGTTGCTCTAGAGCGTAATCGTACATCTTGGGCGCGGGAACTCTAGTCTTCTCGAGAAACAAGAGTGTGGCCACCTCGCTCTTGATAATGTAGTCTCGCAGTGCCGGAGGAGGCGACGTAGCGTTGGACCTTCGGATTCGTGCTAGCCATACGACCCCGTCCTGAAATCGGATTTCAACATGGTAGTTCATACCCCCCATGACAGCGCTTCGCGTCGTTCTGTCATATCGCAATGGCGCTATAGAGCATGGCACGCCAGATCGCAAATGTGTAGCTCGTGCTTCCAGAGCGGCTGTATTGATCTTGCTGATCAATCGAGCAAGTTCGTCTTCTTCCGCCTGTCGAGCAGCAGCATCATACGCATCCGCATCCTACGACTTGCCTGGTCAGTGCAATTGTACAAAGTGAACTGGTCAGTCGCCCGCCATTCAGACGAGAAGCAGAAAATATACATACTACCCAGCGCGGACAGGAATGAAACTTTTGCTGCAGGTGTTGAGAGCATAAGTGGCGGTTGCAGAGTACGCAATCACCGAGTGTGCGAACTGCTGGCCTGTGGCAGCTTTCGAAATCGCACAGCCATAGGGGCATGGTTGGAGAAGGCGCAATCTCGAGGCGGGCACCACTGGTAATATGGCTCGATGGAAACCTTTTGTTGTAATCAGGGTGTCGCACAGCGCAGTCAACCCCGCTCTTCGTCGAGGGGTGAGTGAATCGATCGTCTGTTGAACAGGGATTAAAGTCACTCGTTTTTCGACTCTTTTCATTGGCGTGGCTGCTGCCTAATTTTTGGCGTAGAACAGGCGGGAGGAGTAGCTTTGTGCCACGGCTGTAGCCTTGTCATTACAAATAAAAACTTGGCCTAGTCTCTTGTCGAGGCTGCGAGCGCGATTATATCGAGCGGAATGTTTGTCACGGGTCGTTGCCGACCAAGATGAAGATTTGTCATCTCCCGAGTGTGCAGAACCCAAGGGGTATCCAGCTCTCGATCGTCGACCAGGACACGCAAGGTGATAGGGCGAGGGAGTCGGCTCTGTCGTGGGGGTGCCAAAACGGCGAGGGGATGCGTGTTCAAAGGAGCAAAGGTGGGTTGAAGCGGGCGAGGGCGAGAAATTTGGGGGGCGAAGCGGCCAGGAGAAGATTGCGGTGGCGCGGCAAACGAAGAACAAACAACATGCAACCCAGTAACTACAGTATTCCGGCCCTTCCCCGTCAAACCCGATTCCATAACTCGGCCTTGAGCATCATTCTAGTGGCCCATTGCAGCATCTTCTCCTGCTTCATACACCTCCATACTGGCGCCCCAAACCACGTCTTTCAGGATGCCAAGTCCAATGCAGACCGTCAAGCATTGGTTGACAAGTACCCCGACGAAAATGTATTTATTTACATGGCCTCGACCGGCTGGTTCTGCCAGCTTAACCCCAGCCACCTTGGTTCTCGTTTCTGCAACTTGTACTGTTTGTTTCGCAGATACAACTATCCGCCTCCATCGTTGCTGCTCAATTCATATGATGCAGATAGACGCAGTAGCTGAGCAATAGGCCGAAAAGATGCCTCGATGACATGAGCCAGGTCCATCTTTATTTCTCTGTTATTTTGCGGTTTTCGATTAGTTATGAGACGATTAGAACCTATAATAACTGCCGAGGTGATGATGGTTCAATACCGCGTGGCCGGCGTCTGCTTGCCGTTGTGGTGCAGCTGACATTGCCGGCACGAAAACCACCACTCAAGCACTCCATGCCATTGTACATGTAGATATTTCTTCGCCGGCGCGTCGAACGCGACATTACTAAAAGAAATCGACGTGACCCTAGGGAAACGATGCACAGACTTGGTCACAAGGATCCATATCCCAGCAGTATCGACGGCTTCCGCACTACCTAATCCACCGGGTGAGACCCAGCCCAAGCTGGACTTTGTGCCATCGATATAGCAGAGTACTATGCCAGTTATCACGCCGTCAGATACACACGTTGAAATCGTAGACACCTTCTCGGTACTTGCTTTCGAGTAACAGAAGGATTCCTGGAATAACGATCGTGGATAGCTCGATAAGGGTGTTTGTAACGCCGGCTGAGTTGTGTGGTTTGTCGAGGTTGTATGTACAGCCAACGCTCGAAACTCACCGGCAACGTCAAAGTAAATGGGTGTAGGCTGATCTGAACAGTCGAGAATAGGGATGGTACCATACTCTAGTTCAAATCCAGGGCGTGGATATTCCCCCATCAGGTGAACACGGCCGGTGTTTATAACAAACTAAACGAGTAACTGTAATTAGTATAACTCTGCTTGACTGAGGATAAATGGTTTCTAACAATTAATATGTTTCTTCGAGGCGGCGTTACACGACATCGAAGCCACACCTGGCAAACCCACTCGCCATCATTTAATGGCATATATAGCCAATGGGCGTCAACCTTTGCATGGGATTGTTCCCCTCGTTTTTGAGTGTGCAGAGCAACGGTATCAAGCTCAAGGCCGACATAGTAGCCAATGACATCTTTCTCGTTGATAATGAATCGGTCGAACCGAAGCCAGCCTGAAGCCTTCTGGGGACGCAAGATCTGGAACGGTATAAGAGGAGAATGTGGCGTAGACCATCCCAACGTATTAGTTGTCTCATTTTCCTTGAACGTGACGCGGCGTAGCTTCAGGCCCTGTTGCAAAGGTTCCAGTCAGTAGTGATCAACGTTCGATGAAGAGGACTTACATCGCTATATCCTGTAACAATTACGCCACTGTTGTCAATTCGAATGCTCTCCCACCATGTATCCAGTCTTTTCTGGGCCTGGAACGACTTATCCGCCCGGCTGAAAATGATATTCCTTACGCCCCAGTGATCCCTGGCGATGTAAATAGTGTCGGGAAACGGATGCGAACAAGCATTATGCAGCAGTATAGATATTTGGTGGCCTTTGTCGTCGTTTGTATTCGACAGTCCGCAAATGTATATGTTGCCATGGACCTTGACTAGATGTGCCCAGACGTTCAAAGCCAAGGCTACCCGGACCCGGTGCGGCTGACGGATGCACAGCTGAGTCGCTGCCACAGCATTGTAGTATGGGAGAAGATAATCTGCAATCTGCCAACGGAGCTCCCGAGGAAGTCGATGTAGTTTCTCATCGAGCCCTTGCCGCAAAGAGTGGCGCACAGGCTGAGTATTAGCCAGTAACTCTTGTGTCGGATCGAATTCACAGCTTGTCACTGCACACAGCGCGGCTGAAACAGAGCCCACGTAGTCGTAGCAGTGTGAATGGAAAATCGCAGTCTGGCCACCCCTCCACGTTTCAGGACGGTAGTGGACTGGCGCTCTGGTAGAGTTGTCGTCAGTTCCTTATAATTAGGCAGTTGTTAGGGAGTGTTTAGTCTGATAAGATTCCTGGCTTACCGTTTAATATCGTTTCACCAGCATAAACTGCGAATGTACAAAGACCGCAATGCGGACCCCTGCCGCGTCCGTCGATTTCCATTCTCGTTGCTTGTGGCATACTCCGTAGACTGAACGCCTATTTAGAATGCGCTTCTTAGGGGCAGAGAAGCACGCCGCTGACTAAGGCTGCACCTGTCTCTAATCGAGACAGTACATCTTCAAATCCGATAGCGCATCGACTCTACCATTGAACGGGATGCCCCGATATTCACATCGCTGTCCAGGGGGTTCCCAGGCGGGATTGTGATGAAAGTCACGGGGAGCTCCATGTGACTACAAGTGCATGGCGCAAGGAATTGCCGAAGCGTCCCGTCCTTAGTCACTAACTACCTGCAGCTCAGCAGGCGTCTCAGGCAGCGCAACAAGGACCTATTCTGATATCTTTCATTTCGCAGGTGCCCTTGTTGGTTCGAGTCACGATAATTATCGTAGGTGATTATTAGCCTTGATGATTGTTCCGTACAAAGGGTTTAAAGGAAAGTGGGGCCGAATTGGCCAATCAGAGGCTATAGTGCCTGAGGCACAGGGCTGCCTCCAAACAGCCCTAGTACACTTGTCTAGGTAGACATTCAACCTCAGCAACACTAATTATAGGTAAGGAACCACCCCCCTTGAGCTCCTAATATATACTTGATCAACACAGACGAGAACAACTGCAGGCCTACCCACGTTTCTCAGACTTGCGGCAGCCGAACGGATTGCGATCCTTCTTTTTCCAGGCAGGAGAACAATGTAGCGGCGGTGGCGTCTGGGAGGCAAAAGGTTATTCTACCTAGCAAGACCAAGTTTTCCGTCTTGATACCTTTTTTTTTTTTTTTTTTTACCGAGCTAGACCAAGATTCCGTCTTGGTCGGCGTGTGCCTAAACTAAATCTGGGGGATTTAAAGATGCTCACAGAGCCGCATGAAACAAAGGAAGAGAGTTGCCCCAATTAGTCGGTGAATAGAAAAACGGCCACGACCGCGTGACAATGTTGGGATACAGGCCGGGTAAGCAGATTGGCAGAGTCTGTGAGTCGACGCCAAGCACAGACTGTCATGCACAACTCAACCTTGTCAATTGCGCCACCGGTGATTGGGCATGTCCCCGCGAAAAGCTCAAGAGGCATCGGCTCCAGAGTCTGGAGTTCTGGAGTCGGGTTCTCCGGGGTCGGCTGTGCAACTGTTACTCGAGTCTACATCCCCGCAACTGCGCTTTGACTCTCCATGTTGGCCCGCTCTGGGGGAGATCAGTGGCGGGGAAGGTTAGTGTGTGTGTATCATGGTAAAATCAGAAAGACGGCAGACCTTCTCTGGTGTTGTGGGGAGACTGGGCCATGCCTGGTTGAAGGTGGCTGCATCAGATGCAGCCGAGGAGTTGATGGTTGAGCCGCATCCGCTCATCAGGGAGAGGTCAGAAAAAAAACAACGCAACGACTCGGCTTTCTTAAAGAAAAGAGGCTTTCAGAGGCGCATTAGCTGCTGCTAGGCTATATCACTGGATAGTAAGAATTTTGCACTGGTGGAGGAGCTAGGCTTTCCATCTGTCATACGACTGGGCAGCCGACGGGAGGTGGTGCGGGGAGCTGGCCGGTGTGGCGTCACCAACTCCCCGCATCTCGGCTTCCCCAGCTCAAAAGCTGCTGCACTCCAGTCTGCAGGTTACATACAATCCAGCTGGCTGATAGAGCGGGTTCGATAGTTTGAACCGGCCATGTGTGGGCACTCTAGCATCTTCCCCCGCAACGCACATGGCCTGGAGCAGCCAACCAGGACGCCCAGACGACGCCATCCTTGCCCTTCCAGGCTGGCGAGCCCCTCAAAAGTTGCTCCAAGTGCCCATCCACGCTGCTACCAAGCCTCGGCACTCACACGCGCCATCGCAGAGACCAGGCTTTTGAACCTGTCCATCTCGTTGTTGGCCCGGGGCCGGACCCCCAGTCGCTGGACCTGCCCTGCTTGGTATAAGTCCGCGGCCATGCCCATTCCCCCGTCGGCAGTCCCTGCGGCGTGATGCTCTTTTGACCAGAGAACTTGTGTAGTCAGTCACATTGTACGGCCGTATCAGTTGATCAGTGAGTCGAGTCTTTGCTCCTCTCACCAGAAAAAAAACTACCTCGCCATGGCACAAGTCATCTCCAACTACCCGGCGTCGCTGCCCACGCCTCCGACCACGCCGACCAAGATGCCAGTCCACACGCCCAAGTCCGGGCCTCAGGGCTTCATCGGCAACCTGAGCCAGGCACAGGAGGCCAAGCTGCGCGCCCTCTGGGCGATTGCGTACAAGTTTGTGGAAATCTGCGAGGCCGACGAGAGCTTCCGGGACGCCGTCACGCTCGAGGACAAGTTTGTGCCGCCCGCCATGAAGCCCGGCGCGGCGCAGCAAAAGACCAGAGCCTCGCTGTCCAAGGCGAGCCGCCGCGCCGCCGCTCGCCACCAGCAGCAGCAGCAGCATCATCCCGCGCTCGTGCAGGAGCTGCTGTCGCTGCTGCCGACGCAGGAGCGCAGCATGGACAAGCTGGCGGCGGCGGCGCTCGACGCGCTCGACTACTGGACGCCGCACATGTTCCGCATCACGCTGCTGCACACGGTCAAGCAGGAGCACCCGGACGAGCTGGCGCTGCGCTTCCTGCGCCAGAGCGGCTGGGACGTCGTCCGGGCGTGCAAGAACATGGGCAGGACCATTTACTGGCGCACCATGGAGGCCGCCATTGACGACGACATCCTGCGCCTCGGCGAGGGCGGCGCCGCCGAGGACGAGAAGAACGGCCAGGGCCGCGCGCGCGCCCTCGGCGCCGAGTTTATGAAGCTGCTGCGCTCCGGCAAGGGCTTCCTCCACGGCAACGACCGCGAGGACCGCCCCGTCACATACGTCCGCGTCCGCCTGCACAAGCCCGGCGAGCACAGCCCGGAGAGCATGGAGCGCTACATCATCTACCTGCTCGAGATGGCGCGCCTGTCCCTGCGGTACCCTGTCGAGACTGGTGTAAGTTAGCTTTTTTTTTTTTCTTTTTTCCTCTTTTTTTTTTTTTTTTCTTTTTTTTTTTTTTTTTTTTTTTTTTTTTTGCTTTAATT
>JAAHCF010000380.1:0-36058 GCA_038367545.1 Beauveria asiatica | reverse complement strand
TTTTTTTTTTTTGGTGGAACGATGCAACTTGCCGTTCGGATATGCACATCCATCCAGATTTGCCAAAGCCGATGGATGGGCTTTGATCTGCTAGTGCGGGGCCAGATAACTCCGAAACTGCGTCCACAAATCGGAAACCTGCGGCGACAGAGGGAGAAAGACGGGTATAGCAAGGTTCGGGTCAACGACGGATTCCAGTTCTGCAGCTGTCTTTCTCTTTCGAGACACGATTACAGATAGATTAGCTCGTCATACATTCACGATAGACCCGGGCATGAATGGGGGGGGGGCGGCGGGCCGCGCTAAGTTACGCGCCACAGTTCTACCTGCGCCACACTAGGAAAAGGGGACCCCCAAGCTAAAATTTGCAGCAGAGCTATTCGGCGCCAGCCAGCAGCAAGTCAATTACGACCAAATGGTGCCGAGCTCATCAACGCAGACCCAGAAACAACTCAATTGCCGCCCGTCATGCCGCTAGATACCTCTACGTACTCTCTGGCGCTCCTGCGCGTAGATGGCCGCCGCTGGAACGAGCTCCGCCGCCTGCACGCCCTCATCCGGACTCAGGATGCTGCTGATGGCTCCTCGTACCTCGAGATGGGCCACACCAAGGTCATGTGCGTCGTGTCCGGTCCTTCGGAGCAGCAGCAGAACCAGAAGCGAGGTGGACAGGCCAATGCATCCCGCGACGGAGCGACTGTAAATGTCAACATCATCATCGCTGGCTTCTCCAGCGTAGATCGCAAGAAGCGCGGCCGCAACGACAAGTGAGCCGAGCAAGAACCTAGCAGAGCCCCCATCCGCTCTCTCATACTGACACCAGTATCTTAGGCGCATACAAGAGATGGAAATCACCATTGCCAAGGCCCTATCGTCCAACCTCCACACCCACATCTTCCCCCACTCGAGCATCTCAATATCCCTCCACGTCCTGTCGCAGGACGGATCGCTGCTCGCGGCCCTGCTCAACGCCACTACACTCGGTCTGATCGACGCTGGCATTCCCATGAACGACTACATTGCCGCTTGTACAGCCGGCTCGACGTCGTCCTTTGCTGCCGGCGATGACTCGGCCGACCCGCTCCTCGACCTGAACAACCAAGAAGAGCAGGAACTCCCATATCTCACCGTGGCCACGCTGGGCGACAGTGACCGCGTCGCGGTGCTGGCGTGCGAGAGCCGGGTTCAAGTCAGCCGCTTCCAAGGCATGTTGGTTGTCGGAATTGACGGTTGCAAGCAGGTCAAGAGGTTTTTGGACAGCGTCGTCAAGACAAAGGGCGGGAGAATGATTCGCGACGGGGCCATACAAAAGAGCGACACCATGGTCATGGACTTGGACGAGTAAACCCTTGGACAGGGTCAACTAATAGCTTGATGAGACACGGTCGTTGTGTACGATTCAGACCTACAGAAACAACTATGCTATGCGACTCCACGTCTGCCGAAAGCCTGCTTTGGTGTCTCGCTAGCTTTTTATTTACAACTCGTCGTGTTTCTCGGTGGCTTCTTCGGTGCTTGGCTGTTCCTCTGTCTTGGGGAGCTCCTCGCCAGGCTCCTCGGGCTCCTCAACAGCCTCCACGATGCCCTTGGGTAGCTTCGACTTGGCTCCCTCGCCCATGCGGATGGCGTCGACCCAAGCCTCGACACTGGTGGCGCCAAAATCGCCCTCGTATCTGCGCCACCAATTACGACGTGCGTTGATGGCGATGAGCTCGACCTCGTTGGTGGCTTCGAGCTTCTTGCGGATTTGGGATAACTCGTTGACGCCATCGGGTACAGCAATGAAGGGGAACACTTTCCGCTGGCCCTGGATGTACTTTGTGTTGAGCTGAGTGAGGGAATCGACTGCCTTCTTGCTGTCGTTAGTTTCGGAGTCGGGGACGAATGCTAAAACACAGGTGTGGGATTTGGGCTGGAGGCATTTTTCCGAAACCTCTTGTTTGTCAGATGCTGTAGGGATAGAATTGACTTGAGGAGTGGAAACAGGAGGCGGGGTTTCGTCGCTGGTCTCGGCCTTCTCAACAGGATCTTTCTTTTGCTCGGCTGGGGTGTCTTGGTCGCTGGATTCCTTCTTGGGCTTCTCGGGCTTTTCTGCCTTGCCGGTCTTTGATTTGCCATTCTCCTTCTTGTTGTCTTTCTTGGCCTTGGCCGGGGCGGGGTCCGGGTTGGGTTCGCCCGCCTGGCGGAGAAACTTGACCATGTCGGCCTTCTTCATCTCGCCTTGGTAAATGATGGGATCCTGGCCCTCGCCGGGCACCAAGACTAGTGTAGGGAACTTTTCAATACCAAATTTTGCGACGGCTGACGACTCCTTGTTGCGAATTTGTGCGACGCTAATGACGCCGAGGTAATCAATGGCAATGCTGCGCAGGAGCGCGCTCGTAGTACCCTTCTCCGTGAACAGGATGGCTTTCGGACTGTCGGCATTCTTGGCAAGGAAACCGTCCAAGTCCTTGTCTGTGACGCGCGTGACGTGGTTGTTGATCTTGGAAGCGACGGCTTCGACAATAGCGCCTGCGGTGCGCCCACCATTGTAGTCCTCGATGACAGGCCGACCGGCCTTCTTGCCAGGCCGCACAGTCTTGAGCGTGGGGAAGCCCTTGACGCCCATGGAGCTGCAAAACTGCTTGTTGGCGTCGTCATCGCAGTCGATGGCGGCAACTTTTGCCAATCCATCGAGCTGGATCGCAGCCTTTTCGTACGCAGGCTTGAGATTCTGGCAGTGGCCGCACCAGGGCGCGTAAAACTCGACGATCTGAGGCGAATCGGACCCGTGTTAGTGATGGGTGTCTGAGAGTTTGCGCGGGGGGGAGGTTCGCAGTGGCGACGAGCGCATTGGCTTACCGAGGTGTAGTTGGATTGACTGATCAGTCGGTCAAATGACTTGGCGTCAACCTGCAGAACAGGCGACTTCTTGGTGTAGATGCCAGCCCATGCTGTGGGCGCGGTGGCCAGCAGCACAGTAATCGCGGAGGCGGCGATGGCGTGTTGATGCATCGTTGTAGGCGAAAGCAAAGCAACTTGTGTTGTCGCGTGGCGATTGGCGGCGTGTGCTTGTGTAGAATTATTTACCAACTCAATGTATGATGAAAAGTCGGGATTGTTTCCCTCCCACCAGGGTGTGTTCGGTGGGAAAAGTGCTGAGCTGTCCAGTTTGGCGCAGCTAGGAAATCGAACAGGTGACATGACAGGTGGCCGAAATGGTGACGAGCCACAGTGGGAGAGGTGCTTAGCTGGTGCGGAGCCAGCCTCGTTGGAGCGGGCGAGGCTACACTGCGAGGGCGACTACAGTTGCATTCAATGATATAGATGGGCATCCATCATCTGCCATCTATCAATTCATTAATCTACTCACAGGGCCGTATTTGGCCGCGAGCCTATTCAAGCGAACTGGCGGTAATCTTGCAATTTGCTAAACTAGTAGCCCAGGAAGCTGATGAGAAGGCACTCGCCCGGTATGGCCGCCCGCTGCACGATGCAACTACTCCAAATCTCGCTTCTTTTCTTCCGCCAGCCTGTTCAGCTCCTCCACGGCTTCCGCTGCTCTGTCCTCGGGCACAAAGAGGTGATCGTGGTAGAAGCCGCTGACGGGGTTGACGCCCATTTCCAGTGTCGCCAGCCTCGTCGAGATGACGGCCATGAAGCCCACCGCCTCGAGGCTCGACGTGACATTGAGCGTAATCATCCTGCTAGGAAAAAAGTAATCCATCTCGTTTTCCTCGGCATATCTCTTGCTGACAATGACGGTGACGCCCTCGCTCTCGCGGAAGAGCAGCTGGACTTGATCGAGCCGAGGTAGTGATGCCGTCTCGTCGAGCGTGGTAAAGACATATGTCTCGGGGTGCAGTACGCTTGTGAGGGTTGCAAGAAGCCTGTCGAGCGATTTCTCGCCTGGATCCTGCATGAGAGTCGCCATTGCCCTTGCTGAGGACGTTCAGTTATTTAATTGCGCTGGCCTACAGTGCGTGAGTGCAAAGTCTGCAGGTACAGTGGGGGTAACAAAAGTCACGACAGGATTCTTCTAAGCTTAAAATAGCGACCCGAATTTGTGCTATATTAGTTGGAAATTTACATCATAGTATATGCTATTGGAAATAATCTTAAACACGATATACTTTGCCACTTCTGTGCTCGTTGACTCGTTTTTTTTCCGACGCTCTCATGTCGAGACAAATGGTTCTTGGCCGCGACTATCGCGGTGCTGCCCGCCTCCAGCCAGTCGATCCTTGACATCAATTAGTCGTCACTTGCGCTAGATGGCTCTTCTAATCATGGTTTCTTAGTAGAAAATTTTTGATAGCAACATGTAACAGTGATGCTGTCGATTTAGCGCGGACGGACGTTCTCAAGATGGTGGGATTACAGCTGGGAGTTCTCCTCTTTCATAATAAAATTCGCCGCGTCCGGTTCGATTGTGACTGAGAGATGAAGATCACCAAGACGATAACACGAAATACAGCCGCCTTGGAAACTGTTTACTCCAATCTAAAATATTCAGCATGGCCTGACTGGACTGCCAGTACACTCCGGATTGACCCTCGCTGGCCGAGCCAATATTTCAGTGGTGTACTCTGTACGATGACTGATGGCTATGTCTCAAGTACATATTTAGAAAAACCACCGTACTTGCGTGGGGTCAATCTCAACTCAGGGAGGCTGGATGTGCTTTCTTAGCATGCGGCCATCGGATAATTTCTTGACATGCAGGATAACTTACATTGCACTGAGAGTTGAGACACTGGTATGGTGCGCAACAATCCGAATCGAAGAATCCTCCACATCTCGCACTCTTGTTTGAGCTCGTTAGTGTGTTATATTAGATATAATAAGCTTGTGGCCCGCAAAGACTTACATGCTCAAGGCAACCGGCCTGGACAAGCGCCAGGCTGGCAAGAATTGTCCCCAAGGACAGAGCAACGTTCATGGTTTTGATGAGGAAATAATTGTATCATATACGCGTATAGTACGAGGAGATCAAAGATCAAACGAAAGGACTGAAGGTGGGATACAGACGGATATTTAAGGAGTAAAATGTATGAGTCTAGCTACCCCTTCCCCTCCTGCTTGGGACACACATCTGATGAGGTTTCTAGGTTCAGACCGTCCCTTTGACTATCGTGGAGGAGCTCTGAGGTCACTTGCAGAGGTTTTGACTAATTATGTGTAAGTGATCCACAGGTATTTAATCATCACAGTCAACAGACTAAAATAGAAATTTTATTGTTTTTCAGGGGAACTAAATAGCTACATCACCCGCGTTATAGCCTATGCGAGAGATGATAGTAAGATATTGATTGATAAAAGTTTAATGGAGAAAGACGCTTTATCGATAAAGTACTCTATTTGTAGCTGCCTAAAAGGCTGTGTGGTGTGTATGGGTCTCGTGACCTTGGAGCTCCTCCACGACAGTCAAAAGGATAGTTCGGGCAACGTTCCAGCCCAGGCAGCCGAGGCCCATGGCATCCATTGAAAAGCGTACGGCGTTACGCCAGTAGCGATATCCATATCGAATCACAGGGGGCCAAATTGACCGCCGCTGTTTTTACTCAACTGACGGCCCAAAAACGGCAAACAGTTGCTTTCCACAACGGCCATATGTATGATGCAGTAGACTTTCCGCCACACTACGACAGGTTGGCATGGTACCTTGCGCACGGAGGGAGCCTGATGCATCATTAGCCTCGTCCTTCGGCTCTTGGTATATATCACTGTGAGATAATTGTGACTGGCTCTTCTCTCCTGGTTGACAGGTGTGAATTGCTCTCTTGATTGGCATGTAGATCGCATTTCGAGTAGCCATCAGTCAACCAAGAAGCTGCAGAATGAAACGAGGCGCTGAGGAACAAACCAAGCCAATTTTTTATTTTGTCAGTCTATTGACAGCTGGCGACCAGTCACCACCGCGTGCCGAGACACGGCTGGACTAAAACATTGGCTGGACTGTGCGGCTGAAACCCGATAAATAAAGACAAGGAACAGATTGAGACAAATTTTGTTGCTATGGTGCCGTGGACATCGAATTTAATGGCTGGGACTGCTCTCAATGTATGGAAAGGCGCGGAAGTAAACAAAGTGAGCAAGGGAAAGTGTGACGTAGCCAATTATTGAAACATTACGGAATTGGCAAGTGCTCTCCTAAATATTTCTTGTTTTCTGTATCCTCGGACCCCTCATTCCTCTCACATAAACCTGCGAAAAGAAGAAACGTTTCGAAGCAAAGCAAAGTCGGGTGATACGGAACCCAAACAACCAGCCATGCAATTCTCGACCCTTGCGATGATGGTGATGTTCTCTTGTAGGGCTACGTCTCTAATTGTGGAAAAGGTAAGAAGCGTGGTGAAAGGGAAATTGATAGCAAACATCTCTTCTAATCGGCGGTAGGCAACATTGTATTCCGAGGAGGCATGCAAGGGACGAGCCTATACGGTCGACCCAGACGACAAATGCACGCTCTTACCTAGCCAATGGTACGTGTACAGTGAATGATGGTTTCAACCCAGCAACTGACCGTAAACCATTTAGGCAGAAAAGAATTACCGGAGCGCATATTCCGGAGGGTGTTGTGTGCGATTTTTACATGTAAGGTCTTCGCTACATTAAGCTATTGAATGGCGCTGAGACTATTTTACAGCGACAAGCGATGCGAAGAGCCCCTCTGGATTGGAATGGAGGACCCTGGAACTTGTAATTTTGGTGAGCTGGAAATTGAGAAGCAGGCAGTGAGTGTTCACTGCTACGACGATACTGGACGCGAGCTTTGAAAAAGGGCGTTGAGCTTTTGGGGGGGAGTGCGGCGATGCCGGTTGATTTCTTTTTCAAACATTCTAGTGGACGTAGGCCAGACAATTCTTCTTAGCTTGCAACCAGGAGATGAATGCAGAATTTAGGGATACTTTGAATTTCCATTACATCAACTGATGTGCTTTCCTAGAGTGCTAGGACTCCATTTTCGATGCCATCGAGCGTCGCAGTGCCTAAACCCTCTGCTGGCCCAAGATTTGTGAGTATTTCCCGGAATATTCTCTACTAGTTATATCCTTTAATAGCGAAATGTCTTTTGTCTCGGATATGTGCCTGCCGTGACGCGGTGCACGTCGGGCCACCAATCTTTCAGCGGCTGTGGCTACAGGAAGTGGGTGGCGTGGGCAACCACTGGACATGCTGCACGCCTGAGAAGCTGCTGGTACCCGAACGTTCGATAAAATTGCTTAAACGTACTACAGACTAGGTAAAGCTTCTGGCATTACTGAAAATACATTCGATCCTTGTTGGGTCACTTGGTCTTGCGCATATATTGGCTCTGCCTCCGTGCCTGCCTGGCCATTGTCTTCCCTTTTGCATAACATTACAGAATGGACACACCAAATAAACCCGCCATTGCTTTGTTGTTTTGTGATCTTTGTTGCTTTCGAGCTCTCTCGCTTCGCTTCATAGGTCGCAGTCTTTCTACGCATCGGAAAGGAATTTAAGACAAGCTTTCGTGAAAGTTTCCCGGACAAAGGCTTTCTGGGTAACCTGTTGGCTTCGCAGAGAAGTGAATTTGACCCGGAATATGATGATCAAAATCTGTGGTCACCACCTTTGCCAAGCTGGGATGCCGAAGCGCCGTCAACAAAGTATTGAGGTCAACCTGACGCGACGCATCCTATTCTTCAGGTGGCCGCACATTGCTAATATAATAACCAAATGAAGTCGAGGCCTTCAAGACCTGGCTGTTACTCCTTCCGAGCATTAATTAGCCAAAGCACAAAAAGATCTCTGCTTAGCTATTGTTTCACTTCTGAGTGTCGGGTTTTCCGACGGATGCCTAGAACGCTCACTGTGCAATGTTCCGCAGTACGGTTATGGTAAAAAATACGAGGGACTCGGAACCGATTTAAATCTTGAAAATTTCATTGGTACGCAGGTTTAATCAAATCATCAAAGCGGCAATTCAATTTCATCCACGCGGAAACATTTCCGCTTCACAAGGTGTCTGTTTCGACTTCTTTGTGTAGTTACATGCAGATAGGCTCTTCCTAGCCACACTTGCGAACTTGAATGCTAAAACACAATGACGTAACAGCATACCTTAGGGAAAGACTTTGACATGCTCGTCTGAACTCCCGATCATTGGGCGACGACAGGGCTGACCTGTCAAAAACCCGACTGACTCGGCGGAGATTACGGCATTGGAATTGGCAATACTCAATGGAGTTTCTACTCGAAACTCCATTCGCGACTTTGAAGTATCCTCAATTACGCAACGGTCTGAACATTGCGCTAAAAAGCCCGCGCTATTCACACGCTCCGACACCCAGAGGCAGCAATGCTTCTACTCGGTGTGCCATCGGGGTCGCTGCGTAAAATTCTAAAGTACAAGGGGCCGCTTTCTGGTTCAAGTACGTAAAGTCCGCTACTTAAGTCCGATCGGTATTAGGCTATAATGCCACACAACCCACCTCTTTTACTGGTGAGGCTTGATTACCAACTAGCGGATAGCTCGGCTGTAATCCCGAATTTGAAGAATTATAGGGATTACTCGGCGTTAAGGTGTTGCGTGAAGCAGGGCCAGCGCGTTTATTCCTACGTCTCGATAGCAATTCCGTTTCCTCCTAACGTGAATTTTAGCTACAGTTAGATAATCAACGCCACTGACAAATCTCCTCTCAAAACAAATAACGTATTGAACGTGTTAGGAAAGAACCGATATACCCTTTGAGATGGAGATATAAGTACAGGTCCTCGGAACCATCAAAAGACTAGATAACCAAGCACTTCTGATTACTTGATCGACCGTGACAGTCATCTCCTTGAATATACAAATTGTCTCTTTCCCCCTACTATTTTTGATCCTCTAAGAATTAACAATCATGTCGACCATTCTCATCACTGGAGGCGGGCGCGGCATTGGGTATGAACTTGCCCGGCAGCTGGCGCAACTGCCGCCATCGCGCGTCGCCCTTATCCTCGTCACGACTCGAGGTCCATCCAAGATCTTGGAGGACCTTGTATCTACCTCATCTGGACGCGTTGTGCGAGTTGCATGCGAAGCTACCGACGAACTTTCTGTGAAAGCGGCAGCCTCTGAAGTTGAAGCGAAACTCGCGGGCAGAGGCCTTGATATTCTCATCAACAACGTCGGGGTATGGGCACAAAGTATAAGATCTGTATGCGGAACATGCTGACAGCTTTGCACAGGTTATGCCAGTTACCGAGGGTGGAGTATCAGCCCTGGACGGAAAAGAGCTGCTTTCCACATTCGACGTGAATGTCGTGAGCACACATCTTATGACTACAGCAATGATTCCCCTGCTGCGAAAGGGCAGCGGAAAGAAAGTGGTCATGGTGTAAGTGGTATCAATTCAACCATACAAGCACTTTCTTCTAATCAAATTCTAGGTCTACTCCCGTGGGGTCTATCAACCAAGCAAGTAAATATACTTGGCTCTCGGTGCCAGCGTACAAAATTACAAAAGCCGCTATGAATATGCTGTCGGTCCAATATGCCTTGGATTATGGAAAGGAAGACTTTACTATTGTCGCTGTTTCTCCAGGAGTAAGTAACCACTGCAGAAGAATCTAGATTTGGTGTTGACAGTTGCTGCAGTGGCTTCAAACCGACATGGGATCTCAAGACGCAGACCTAGATGTTACGACCGGTGTTGATGCGCTCAAGGATTTGATCTTATCAGCCACTACAGAGTCGAATGGAAAATTCTATAATATTCACGTTCCGGGCTGGGAGAATGCAGATGGCCCGAATCAGTATGATGGAGCAGAAATTCCGTGGTAGTGGGAATACGTCGAGGGACATGGAGACACTTTCCATTAGACATGACGTTGGATAAAGCCAAGATGTCCTAGATATTCAATTTTACTCTTTTTAAGCCCATGGTACCATTACATTTAATTGTGCAGTCATCTGTCAATGCATTACTTGTTTTATACACGACATGAGTTGGCGGGGCATTCCACTGTACAGAGTGTGAGATGAGCCTCGATGGTTAGAGGCGAGCCAAGAAAGCCGCTTGGCTTAATTTGAGTCTCTAAAACGTGTAATTACTGGGATTTGATATTGAAAGGCAAAATAAGATGAAATCTAGGAAAATTCGGCACCATGTAAATTTCGAGCTCTGACTTTTGCAGCACGCGCAGACGAAACCATGGGCACCAAGACCCGCCGCCTACTCAAAAGTGCTCAGGAGAGTACTTGCCGACAAGCGCAAGAGAATATTAAACCGTCTTGGCAAAAAGCGAATCCGAGGACTCGGTATTTCTGTATACAGCCCGAAAGTGTCATGTCGCAGAATCGAGTCACAAGGTGGGCATCAAGAATAAAACATTGCGCCTAACCATCAGGTTAGAGACCGATGATCTAAAATTGGACGGAATCTGAATATTGAATACCAATAGTCTATAATTGTCTCCGCACGACTAGTCTCCAGCGCAAAGCGTGAAGCAATATATAGTGTAGAACAACTCATGCGCTCGGAGTGAGGTCCTGCATCTCGACACATTCCTCGCCAAACACTGGACTAGGATCCTCCTCATGTAGGGTTTTTGCATGTTCGGAGCGCCCGAAACTCTTTGTAACCTGCCCCGTGACTTAGGTGGACCATTTCGGGTGTCGACGACCATCGCCGTCCATGTTTTCAATGTCCAGATACCCAGCCGACGCTTCGCGCGGAGTCAAGCGTGGGACATCAGCTTCGAGCCGCTCCCACTTGGCTCCTCCAATGACTCCAACTCTCTCAATGGCCATTCTTTGCATCTGAAGTGTCGAGTACGAGTTCCACTGGAGCGCACGATTCTTCTGCCGAGACAGCCCACGGAGCAGGCGGTGCTTGAGGAAAGGCAGCACCCCTCCAACGAGGCCACCAATCACCAGGAGGGTTATGAGCCCTACAGCATTGTAATTTTTGTGATCCGGACTGTATGCCTTTTGACTCGTGCAGATTCTGTTCTCTAGGTCCTTTTCGCCGACGGTCAAGGTGTGCAGCATGTTTTGCAAGTCTGGGAGCGTTGGGTCTCGGGGCCCGACAGCGATGCCTATCAAGCCAAACTGCAGTTTGGCCAGGCCAATGTTAAACCAGTACCCGACTTCCTTCTTCCACTGGTCATTGGGAATCGGATTCTGAAAGTCTGAAAACATGCCAGGACTTTTCTTGGCGAGTAGTGCATCTATTTCGAGACCAAGAATGACGCCTTCGATGCCTCGGCTGCTGAAAACGGACCATTGTAGACTTGCAATAGCCGCCCTTTGCGCGACAGAAAGATTCCAGCCTTGGGTAAAGGTTGGCCAGTTTGATGTGGAACTCACCGACATGGGCTCGGTCCATTGCCCAGTCACAGGGTTTCCAAAGGCATATTGATCGGTGCACCCGATTGCGGTGATGGGCCTGTCTGGCAGATAGTAGTCTTTTTGAAGCGGCATTGTTTTGTTGGTTGCTGAGAAAAAGGGATCACTGCAGGGTCCATCCGTTCCCTTGATGGCTATCAGCTGATTGTTAAGAAAAACAATCGACACGTCGGCATCCTTCCGAGAGAGTTCCGGTATGGGTGTAAAGGAACTGGTCGATGCAGAACCGTTCGCTGGGTGGTTCCATGCGACACTGGACATGGTCGGGGCTGTCAGTCTATACTCTGCGACAACGCCGTTGCTTCTTCTGTGACTCACTCAATGTGGTACGCAGGCTTTGCGATACTTTCATAGTTGCTCACCCTGTACGTAGAGTTGTGGCTGGGCGTGCGACCAAAGTAAACACCTGTGATCTGTTCCGCTGTCAAGGTTCCAGCAGTCACTGTGGTAAACCGGTCCACATCCAAAGGTGCACAGGTTGTAGTCCGCTGCAGTAGTATTCTGTCTCTAGGTGGCGCGTTGATGCCAAAATGCACATGCGAGTCTAGTTGGTCCGTCTGCCACTGAAAGGCGGGATACTGGTTCTTGTAGAAGCAAGCCTCTGACGAAAACTGGCATCGGGCAGGAAACACTGCTAGAGTAGGGAGACGCCGTGTCGCAAGATGGTAATCGCAAGCGTTTGAGGGCGTATTCTCGTTGTAGCAGAGGTCGACATAAGACACAGCCTCCCGAGATTGGTTGACGAGCAATGCGGCGGCCGTGGTGCTGGAATTGGTAAACGCCGCCGCCCAGAAGCCGCAGTTTGCCAGATTCCGAATCAAAATCTCGACGCCCTGGCTATCAAGCAGAGACTTGGCCAGTATGAACGGCATACCCCCCACAAAGAAGCCGAGGCAGACGATGGCGGCCACAGCGGGGAGAGAGGCGCGCCTCCAACACGCGAACCAGCCCCAGACCTTCCAAAACTTGAACAGTGTGGACAGTGTGCCAAGCGAGCTCCCAACGTTGCGGAAGACTGCTTGCAGCTGGTGGTGGAGAGCATCTCGTCCTTGCCGCCGGTGATTTATAAAAAACAAGGCAAGGGAGAGGTAGCCCCAGAACGCAGCCTCGATGAAGATGATGAGGATGCCCAAAAAGATATTCAGTAGATCTGCAGTATCTTTTGTCATGGTAATTCTAGAACCAGTCCAGCGACTACCACTCCAATTTGTCCAAAGAGTTTTGTCCACGTGGTCGTTGTGGATGTATACGTTGGAGCTCAAGGCCATTGGAACTGGGGGAGGGAATCGAAAGAAGGCTGTAAGTGGCTCGTTGTGCTTTCTGTCTTGTGTGTTTCCTTGCGTGTTTAGAAGTTACTCACAGCTTGCAGCTCCTTATATATGAGTATAGCACTGGAAATGCATTCAAGACCTCCAGCCATCTGCGAACAGCTTCAGTCGACAGCTGGGCGTTCTAGGCCGCTGGTCATCCGCCACCAACAACGGATACTGACAGCGGGACCGCAAGCGATGCTATGAGGCAGAATCTCGACTTGTCTGCGTTGTCTGCAAAGTGGTGCTTGGAGTGCCATTTCAGCTGCCGTTGAACTGCTCGAGAACAAGGGTGGCGGTGGAGAGGAGTGAGGCTGCAGTGCTTATTCGCCTAGTGCGCACCTTTTGCTAAATCGTAGACAAAAGGCGGCAAGTTGATCGCAGTATACTCTTCGGGTGGCAAAAAAGACTCTTCGCAGTGCTGTGGCGGGAGGGCTTGGGGCTGAATGACGCTTCAGCCTCGCAGCACGTACCAATCGGCGGCCCTTTAAAAGTATCACCATAGCTCAATATTCCGGCCCCGATCTGCAGATTGTCGAGCACTAGTAGCCGGTCTTTGCAAAAAAAAAAAAAAAAAATCGCATGAAACCAAGGCGCGAGGTGCAAGGCGAGCAAGTGGGTGATCGAACGAGGGGCTTGAGCTGAGTGACGGCACCTGGCCGCTCGACCCATTCGTCCCTTGGCTTGTCTCAGGCGGCCTGAATCTTCTGTTAATATCTGTCGTTGCATCGGATAAGTCCCGAACGTAGCTCTGCCTGGTACATGGTACATGGAGCAGTGCGGCTTCAATCATGCCTTGCTACTTAGCTTCGCGACTTGTATAAAAGCAAGCTCAAGGTAATCTGTAGCCATATCGAGTATCTGCCATCTGCTTTGAACAACACTTTTATATTATCTGGCAGAAACACAGAACCGACTTTCGAAAAAATGCGTCCGGCATCTTTTCTGTCCTTCTCGTCCCTCCTCTTCGGCCACTTCATCGCGACTGAAGCTGCAAACCCCATCTTCGGTGCCTTTGTAACACCCGCCTGTGAAGCATGCCTCGATGCCGCGTTTACCAGCTGCCCTGGCGATTATAGGTCACGCGCATACGCCGAATGCATGTGCGCTGGCCAAGGCGGCAGCAAGGCCATTTCCTGTTCTACGCAGCAGTGTGACGTCAGCATCAAAGAGGAGAGGAATGTGGCCATCGCGCTTGCCACATATTGCGTCGGTATACTGAAGGAATTATGTCCTGGATTCAAGGAGTTTCTGCCTCAATCAGTGTATGATCGAGATTGCTCATCCAGCACTGCCGCGACCGGTACTGCTCAGACTGCTGCCGCCACCACCACGGGTGGTTTGCCGAGCAGTAGTGCTACAACTACGTGAGTTGTAGAAGCATCAATTTCGAACAATGCAGATGATTATGCAGTTACTGACACGAGGACATGCGCCAGCGTCGAGTCAAAGAGCGCCACTCCGTCGCAGACCAAGTCTGCATCTTTTGCGACAGCTGCCGCTGTTCCTGCATGGGGTATTATGGCAGGGCTACTTGGACAAGCTGTGCAAATGGCGTTTTAGCCGGATGGGAAGAGATTATTATGCTATTTAGTCCAAATATGGCACATTAAGCTTTATAGTTGTAGTGAAGAAATTGCGTACTTGAATGAACATCTACATTGCCATGTTCTACCTGTAAAAGAACCCATCAGCCGACAAAGGACCCTTTAAATACCTTTTCGAAATCATGCTCATTCCATCTAACCAGTGGAGCTAAACCGGAAAACTTCCACACTCCGTCAACTCTAGTGTAGTAGTGTTTGTTCGTAGCGTGACTGTGACCTTTTAGTTTAATGGTCTGTAAGTCCGGCGCCGTATAAACCTGGTGCGCAGCCCTCAACTGATGATGTCCAATAATTTCAGTTTCGGAAATCCGCTCCCAGCGGGACGCGCCGAGCAAATGCTGCGTCTTGACGCAAGCATCACCAAGAAAGTCAGCGTCGGACACCATGGCTATGAAGTCGTCTGCCGGCATCGTCTCCCATATACCCTTGCCAATTTTCGAGTAGTCGACGTAGAGGGTTGGAGCAATGATGCGACGCAAACGAGACCAATCCTAGACAAGTTCAAGTAAGCAGCTGGCAAAATGGCGTGTTTATTTTGGAAGTTGGTGTACTTTTGCGTCGTAACTGTCGCCCCATTCGAAGAGTAATGCGGTTACATCAAGGTATTCTAAACAGTGAGTCAACACCATCAACCACAAGTTGCTATAAGTGCTGCTCACCCTGGAATGAGATTGCATCGGATGAGCCTCCGGCTCTGATATCAGCGGACGAGGAAGTCATTTTGCCACGGGTAGAAAGTAACCTCGATTGTCTTGTCGAGGTGACAGAGCGTAGCCTTTATAAGTAGCCTATTTCCACACTTTTCATGTGTCAACGTATCTGAAGCTGGTTCTAGGAAGCAGTGGCAGTCTTGGAGTGAATTCTGGTAGATCGGGACTTATAGTACCGCTTGACATTGATCATGTCATCAACGAGCAAGGCTCCGCTTGGCCTCGCTTCGTCGTGAAACCCTCATTGTCCGAGTGTAAAACTTCCCGCACCATGTGCTCTAAATAAAGAAATACTGGTTTGTTTCCCGCCGCAGCTCTACTCTCTTCAACTCCGTCGCAGCCATCGCGTCTCGCTCTCTCGGACACGTCGGTGCCCTGGGCCGGCGGCGACGGAGGCCGAACCCCACTATCTACGGCGCTATCTACGGCGCTATCTATCCGTCTACCCGATCACTCTCCTGTCTAATCCGTACCGAGTAAATTGTGCCCAGTCCTTGCTGTTGAATAACTCCACCCACACCCACCGTGCCGATACGCGTGGAGCTGCTCGTAGCGCCACAACCACGTTTCCGGCCGCTGACAGATCCACATTGATTCTACCGAGATGGCCTTGATCCTCTTCCAATCTCTGTTTCGGAGCGGCGTGGCGCCTTTTTAGAATGTGCTTAGGTCTCTTGGCTGCCCGGTGCCCAGAGCGCGTGCAGCACGGACTGGTCATGACTCGATCCGCTCGGCACGACGATGGGAGCCCGGAAAAGTGGTGCCCCGATACGCTCGGCAAGTCAGTGGAAACAAAACGTCCCGTTTATTGACGTGCTTCTAGCCTAAGCTGTTCCGATGCCATTCTCGCCTGTGTTCAAGACGCTTCATGTTTCACATATCGGAGGCTCTGATTAGATGCTTAGACAGCTCATCATCTGCTCAGCTCATCATCCGTTGAGCTTATCATCGGCTCTGCTCATCATATGCTCAGCTCATCATCTGCTTCTAAATCCTCCGAAAGGCTATCAATTATTTCGTCCTGCCTACCAATGAGAATTAGAGCACCAGGCGTGAGACACTTTGCGTTTCCCGGCATGTTTCGTTAGTAGTCTTTGACGAGCAGAATTGGCTACTTTGCCTTGGCCAGAGCGGCTTTCGGTAAACAGAGAATGATTCTAGCCTGTCTGTGCCAAAGGCCACTGCACACTATTCTGGCTCCCTTCCAGAAATATTGCAAGTCTCTTGATCAACGAAGAGATATAAAAAGCCAACAACTCCCCCGCCTCAATGAAGCTCACAGCATAGAATACAACAACATCATTTTAAAAACATCTTGGCAACACAACAATCACAAAAATATCATCAATCCCCCGGTCGAATTCAATGGCTTCCACAAAGGACCAGGTATACGCTCTTCAGGGCAAAGTGGCTCTCATTACGGGAGCCGGTCGAGGCATAGGACGTGGCATCGCTCTCGAGCTAGGACAACGCGGAGCGTCAGTCGTCGTCAACTACAGCAGAGCCGACAAGGCCGCCGCGGAGGTGGTTGAGGAGATTGCGAAAGCCGGCAGTCGCGCCATCGCAATCAAGGCTGACGTTTCCAAGGTGTCTGAAGTCGCACGGCTCTTCAAGGAAGCGCTCGACCATTTCGGCCGCCTTGATATCGTGGTGTCCAACTCAGGCACCGAGGTTTTCAAACCAGAGGACCAGGTCACAGAAGAAGACTATGACCGCATCTTTGGCCTCAACACACGAGCACAGTTTTTCGTGGCCCAGAATGCCTACAAAGCACTTCAGAATGGAGGCCGAATCATCCTCATGTCTTCCGTCGCAGCGACCATGTCGGGGATCGGCAACCACGCGCTTTACGCCGGTAGCAAGGCTGCTGTTGAAGGCTTCACTCGCAGCTTTGCAGTCGATTGCGGCCACAAACAAATCACTGTCAACGCGATTGCTCCAGGAGGTGTCAAGACTGACATGTATGATGAGTAAGTTTATCCTCAAAGTTGATTCTCAAAGTTGCCTACATGGTCGGACTTGGCTAATGCAGTGTAGAAACGCCTGGCGTTATTCACCAGGGGCAACTCCCTCTTCGTCCATTGCAGAGATCGACAAGGGATTAGCCGGCTGCTGTCCTCTGGGAAGAGTTGCTGTGCCACAGGATATTGCACGAGTCGTTGCCTTCCTGGCACACGGTGATAGTGAATGGATCAATGGTTCGTGGCTTCTAAAGAATATCTGTTCAAGTTACTAACATGTTGTAGGTCAAGTTATTCTTCTCACCGGGGGTTCTTTCACTTAGTAGGAGAGTCAAGGTACTTAGTGAAGAGTCAAGGTACTTAGTGAAGAGGCTAAAGAGGTAAAGCGGTGGTGGCTTTCTAATTAGCTTTAAGAGACGAGACTTGGACTAGAATCAAGCATTCCAACTTTTGAATCCTCGTTGGCATATTCCGTGACTGTAGACGCTATTTTGGTCGCACTGCAAGCTCAAAGTCTGTTGCAATCATGACCTAGTATAAGTCAACGAAATTCAGGTGAGATGTTTTCTATAAGAAATAACATAATTATTTAAGCGCCAAGGTAACACTCTCACGCCTATTCTTCGCGCTATAGTGATGGCTGTGTCTCCGTTCTTACAGTGGTTGGCCCACAACACTACTGTAGTAAACTAATCTGTACTCGAGGCTAAAATAAGAGCTCTCTCGGCAGTCAAGCCACCTACCTCGGGCAGGCTACCCTATTTCTGACACAGTTCTGTTCGGCGCTGGTGGCACAGTAGCATTTATAGATACTATTTCGCTATTTAATCCCAATTTCTGAATTCCAGCCAGATTAACCGGCCGAGTGCGAGTCTCGTCATGGGCAAGCAGCGTTAGCTTCCAGTTGAGGAGTTGAGAGGAACCCCATCAACGGGGCAGCCTTGCGCGGGAACAGGCATCTACAAAGAATTCGATCTGTAACTTGCCAATTACGTGTCATCTTGATCAAGCACAATCCGTCTCTGCAAGTGAACCTCTGTTACACATAGCGAAAGCGCCCCAAACAACGCGCTTTGTCTAGTTCACGTGATATCCTTTTACCAAATCCTTTTCGCCCAGTGCCGACTTAATCTACCCAGTTTCACACCAACATTTCCTCCCTTGCAGTTATGGATGATATTGCGGGCAAGACGTCGCTGGATGGCAAGCCTGTTGCGAAAATATGCCAGATACTGAACTCGGCTGGTGTACCAAATGTTATTTGGGGCAATTATTTGCTGACGATTTATGGTGTGCCAACCATCATTGACGTTCGTTTGGCCCTCTCCTTTGAAATCTCACGCAGCGCTGACCCAATGACAGGATGTGGCCTTTGTTGTGCCCGATGATCGAATAACGGCAGCTTCATCTGCCCTTATCCAGGCCAACTTTACTCGTTGCAAAGATAAACTGAACTGCGATCGCTCATATCGTTTTCAGTCTCGACGCCCTGTGGAGCACTTTCACATGAGTGATGTGTTTGTGCTATCCTTGTACCAAAAATCCGACATACTCTGGGAGCTCACGGATCTCGACCCTCGTAGCTCGGAAAACGCCGACAGTATCCTCAGTGCGTCGGACCCTTCACTGCCCTCGGCCGTTCCAGGCAGGGGCCAAGGGCGATTATTGTCAGAATATTCCGCTGTGCGGGTTCCAACCGTGGCAAAATTTTGTGAGAGCTTGCTTCTCCTCATGTGCTGCGATTACGATACTTGCTACGAGACTTACTGGATGGCCTTGTTGACTTATATAATCGAGTATGTTGACGAGACGGATTCATTTAGCGCTAAAGACCTGGGGTACGAGTTTAGAAAGTTTTATTGCGCCGTAAAAGAAGCCGATGCTTCCATGTGGCCGCTTTTGGAGGAGCTCCGGTCCAACTTGTCTTCGAGCGGTCGTCTGCCGGATAGCCAGAGTTTGTAATTTTGAATGGATAATGATATCAAGGGCGGATTTTGGTCAATTTCCGACTCATTTATGGAGTTGAGCGTCTTTCATTCACCGTTTTAAACATTTCATAGCTATGCCGGGAAAAGTCCTCGGCATAGCTTGCCTAAATCTTGATAACCTTTGAGACATTAAAACCAGCAGCCTGTGAAGAGTAGTACCCTCTCTGATTTGACATGACGCGTTTCCCACTTTCGTATTGGAAGTCGCAGTTGAAATGGGTGTGTCCAAACGCCCAAACCTTGACAACAGGCGCTTTCCAGCACAGCTCAGTAGACAGGTCCGTCATGAAACCAGATGAAATGGCGCTGCTTCGGTGTTGGGGATCGGTAACATCGTCGTTGGTCAGTGGGCAGTAATGGGTGAACACCAGCACCTCGCGATGGGGTTCTAAGCGCGATATGCACTCGACCTCAGCATTCAGCCAGTCGACATCAGAACGGTGCGCTTCCCGGTGCGACTGGACTGTCCAGTCATCAATAAGGTAGAAATCGTTCAACCCCATGCTGACACGGTCTTGATTTTCAAGCGCCACATGCGAGAACAGTGTGCATCCCAGAACAGTGACCGTAGGGGACAGGTCGTAACGGGTCTGATCGAGGAGAACAAGTCGGTCGGGCTGGGTAAGCCCCGTCCGAAACGTCTCGACTCTAGCCTTGGCTCCAGGCCAGCTACTGTAATATGGCTCGTGATTTCCTAGTACGAGAAAGACAAGACGGAAAACCTCGAGTTGACGGCGGAGAAAACAGAAGAAGCCGTCGTCCTTGACGTAGCCAATGTCGCCGAGCAAGGCCAGGTACGGCGCGTTCGGTTCGACATGAAAAATGTCATATCCATTAGGGGATTCGAGATGGAGATCAGACAGGATTTGCACTGTTATTTCAGCCATGGGCGGCAATGCGAGGTGTGAATTCTTTTTTATTGAGGCCGGTGAAAAGAGGGGTGCCACTAATTAGTAAACCTGGAGGGGAGGCCGTGACACTAAGATGATGATAAAAGTACTAGAATATAATTATACAAGTTAGATTACTTACTCTAAAGTTTTTATATTGACAGAGAAATTACGAATAGGGCTTTGATTAGTTAAAGTCTAGGTATTAAAAACTATATATATTTCTAGTAGCGACAGGTGGTGTAGACTTTTGACCACCCACTGTTAGGCAGAGGTAAGGATGTTGTATTGTAGAAGTGGGTGCCCGCTAAGGGTGCCTAGCATAGGTGACACCCACTGTACCTGGGCCTCACAAATAACTCGAGTTATTACACAATAAAGGTCGTTACTCCGTACTGACTGGACTGACGCTTTTCTTTATACAAGGCATTAGTCTTTAATCTTAATCACGAGTATAATAAGCTCCTTTCAGGGAGTGTAACAAGATGATGATGTATTGGGGAAGAATGGGTGCCCACTAATAAGGGATGCCCTGTGTGGCCTGTGTGCCCTGTAGTTATGCCCTGTGTGGTGCCTGCCTAACACTACCTAACTACTCTTGACACTATCGCCTCATAACCCGCCTAATTATATTGGTGACTGAATATGACAATTTGTTGCTACTATATTATTCTATAAAAACATAAAAACCTAAACCTCTGCGCATTACAAATCCAATATTTCCTTTCGAACATGGCCGCGCATTTCCTCCATGTGCGGTCCCTCATCCATCATTGTAAAATGATTCACATTATTGAGCACATGCACATTCATCTGACCACGCCCAATCAGCGTCGCCCAGCCGGCGGCGGAAAAGTCGGTTCGGTCGTGCAGAAGCCAGAGCATCTCGCGCGGGTCATCCGGCGCCGTCTCCATCTGCGGTGCGCCCGGGTCTTTCAATATGCCATCTCGCGCGTAAATCACAACCGTAGGCGGCGCGTTGGGCAGAGGTCGAGGAGCGTACCCGTCCAGCATGTTGACGACTGCGTCAAAGTGGTGGCGCAGCCACTTTGGCACGGTATTATTGCCCGTCATTTTGCCAAACACCCCCGCGCTCTCGAAAAAGTCAAACATTTTGGGCGGCGGGTTCTCGAGACCTATCGGGTTTGGTGCGTCTATTAGCAGCAGCTTCTCGACGACCTCGCCTGCCGCCATGAGCTCCCGAGTCGCCTCAAAGGCAAAGATGCCCCCGGCTGACCAGCCGCCCAGGTAGTAGGGGCCATGCGGTTGGAGTCGTCGGATCTCGGCAACAAACTTGGCAACAACCTGAGGCGTCGTCACCCCTAGCCGCGTCATGTCTTCCGGCGTTGCCCGCCACGGGCAATTCAGTCCGTAGACTTTGACGCTCGGTTCCAGCTTGGCGAGCAAGGCGTATGAAGCAGCTGATCCTGATCCATCGGGGAGCAAGAACACAACACGGCTAGGCACTGGAGTTCTGGCGCGCTGGAGCACGATGGAGGTTGCGTGCGGCGCATTCGAGACAATTTGGTCCACCACCTTTGGGTGAGTAACAAAGGATCTTGGGGATGTGAGTGCGGCGAGATTGCTTGTACCATAGAGCTCACCAGTGGCGTTCCGGCCCAGCACTTTGCCCAGCGTACCCTCAAAGTCTTTCAGAGTTCTGCTCTCCAGCAAAAGGCTGCTCGACACTTCGGCACCAAGAGCTTCCGTGAGAGAGTCTGCAATGGTGAGGCTGAGAAGTGAATCCACTCCAAGATCCGCCAGACAGGCCGTAGACTCGAGCTCCTCGACCGGTATTCCCGTCTCGTCGGCAATTGCTTGGCGAATCATGGCCGTAACAGCTCCAGTGTCGTTGGGAGGAACGTCACTGGGAGCAAAACTAGAGTCTGACGAGTCATCATCAACAAGCCTCGGTGTGTCACTGTGAATGTGTCCTTCTGCATCAAAGAAGAGCTGCAAGTCCTTCACTGTTGGATGTTCCACGAAAAGCGTCGACGGCAAATCCAATCCCATGTCGTCGTTTATGCGCGACGAGATTGTCAGTGAAAGCAACGAGTCGAGCCCAAGATCGGCGAGTTGAATGTCAGGCTGTAGCTCCGTTGGGGTGATTCCCACCTCTTCTGCGATGATTGTCAAGACGCGACGGAAGTCGAGGTCTGCCGAAGAGCCTGCGGCACTTGGGGGCAGAATGTGGCTTTGGGCTGGTGCGGGAGTAGCGGCCGGCCACGTCTTCTCATAATATGGGTCTTTCTTGATGCCGGATAACGGCGCCGTTTCTTTCGTACTGGGTAAAAGCCTGCCGATAATCTTGCGAGGGACTCCTTGAAACTGTGAAATGTCAGTATATATCCTTCAGCGATTGGGTTACTCGGCAAACTCACCGCGACTTTATCAAACATGGCAACAATACGTTCCTCATCTAGAACATAAGTGTCACCGACATAGAGTTTGTTCTCTACAAGCTGCATCTTGGTGTATGTAGTATAGACCTTTCCTTCACACGGAGTCTCGCCGAACCGTAGACGACCCCAGCCGTGGTTGATGAAGACTTGTTTGTCTGACTGCGTGAATTCATTCCCGTTCATGATGAATCCCGCCAAGTGGCCCAAGCTGTCGATCCAATGCGGATTCATCATGAATCCCTGATGATCCACACGGAAGGACACTTTTGCCGTTGCTTCGAGCTCATCACTGTCAAGGATGACCTCCTGCATACCCTGGTACTCGTCGCTATAGTCCACAATAGAGGTGAAAAGCTTGTAGACCATGGAACGTTTCAGCTTATGGCTATTACCATTGGCGACGCCCCGTTCGAGAGAAGCTATCCGACCGCGGATCAGGTAAGCCATGGGTTTCCACTCGGCAAGCCAGACGGCCTTGTCAATGATCAAGCGGACATTGGCTTTGGCATGGTGCGCCGTTGTGTTGCCATCATCATCCACGCTATAAATAGAGATTGAGATGAGCTGCGAAGCCCAATCAGCCGTGGCTGAGACGCGGAATAGGCGGGACGTTTCCGATAGAAGGGCAATAAGAGGGTGGTCGACCTTGACGTCGCAAACTTCAAAGCCCGTGAAGTGAGCTGATTCACATCCTTCAACAAGGGCTCTTCCTACTGTCAGTGCAATGTCACCGTACAAACTCTGCATCACGTTAGTCTCGTTTAAAATGGTACCAGTGCGCCACATGAGCAACTCACCGATGGGCACAACGCCGCCCCATTCACTTTATGCCCGCTCAGAACAGGTAACAGCCTGCTGTCGAACAAATTGGACTCGGCCAGCAGGCTAGACTGCGCGGCCGTATGGCTTTCCTTCAGTACGCGCTGAACTGAAGGCGAAATATACCGGACTGCATTGGTACCTGTGCCTTGTAAACCCTGAGGCGTCACGGAGCAGCACTCTCCCTTGGTAAGGAGCCAGTCATTCTTGTAAGTAATCCAGTAGTTCTTCAGGTCCCAGCTGTAATGCGGCAGCTGGATGACTTGCTGAGACCCGCCAGAGCTCCGATGAAAGTTGTTCCAGTCAATTTCCAGGCCCTTGACATACATGGACTCGAGGGCAGAAACCATGCTAGTCCATGGCGACGTGGAGTTTCGAACTGATGCCAAGGTAGCTGATTGGGAGCCCAATGTTCCCTTGATCATTCCTGAGCAGGCTGGATGCGAGCCTATCTCGAGCCAGACAGTGTGCTCATCAACGAGTGAGACAAACCTGGCGGCTTCCAATGCCCCTTGAAAGTTGACCACACCACGGCATGCCCGGGCAAGATAGTCTCCGTCAAAGGGTTGCTCATCGTTAATGACACGGCCGAGCAGCGGGGACAGGATAGGGATTTTGGGTGTACAATACTGAACTTTCTGTGCAGCCTTTTGAAAGTCGGCAAGGATTGGATCAACCTGGGATGTATGGAAAGAAAAGGGAATTTCGAGTGGTACCGTTGGGTAGCCCAGTGATTGGACCTTGGCCGCGAGCTTGTCAAGTTCCTGCTTCTTTCCACCGACGACAATCCCACTCGGCTGATTGATGCACGTAATCTCACAAGATGACTCTGGGAGCAGTGGCAGGATGTTGTCCACGGCTGCCTTGATGGCCAACATAGCGTGAGTGCCGGGACTGCAGTGTCTTGCCAACAACGTTGCTCTGGTGCCTACCAAGAGGATGGCATCACTAGCACTGATGACGCCAGCTGAGAAGAGCGCTGCGTATTCGCCCAAGCTGTGGCCTATGACCATGCTCGGGTGAATATTCCAGGCATTCCAGAGCCGGCTTAGTGCCATTTGAAGGCATACCAGGGCCAAGTGGCTCATGCATGTGTCCACGCCCTCGAGGCTCGAGACTGAACCATCTATGAGAGAGAGAAATGGCGGGAAGCCATGCTGCTGCGCCATGTTGTCGAATTGAGTCATGTCCTCGCGAAAACTCGAAACAGTTTCATAGAGCTCTCGACCTAGGCTCGTATACAGGTTTCCCTGCCCCGAGAAAACGAAGACGACTTTTGGTGTTTTGGAGGGGCCCGGCCTTGGGGTTTGAGCTTGAGACTGAACTTGGGACGGCGCCCGCAACTTGAGCTCCTCCAGAACAGCGGCAATGGAAGCACCCGAGCAAGCTATCCTGTAGCGATGATGAATTCGTCTGGCTGTTGTTGTGTAAGAAAGTGCTGGCAGAGAACAGGAAGGATTATTCTCGAGGAAGGATACCAAGCGCTCTATATTGACAGCGAGAGACTTTGCGGATTTCGCCGTCACCGCGACCACGTATGTGCCACGCTCGCCTAGCCCTTTGGAGTGTGCGGTTTCCGGGGGATTGGGAGCATCTTCCAGAAGAATTGCAGTGTTGCCGCCAGCTGCGCTAAAGTTGTTCAAGAACATCCTCCTCGTTCCGCCAGCGGAACTTTGTCGCCGCCAGGGCGTAGGCTCAAAGGCAATACGGACATTGCGCTGGGCGAGGTCCGCGGGGTAGTTCCTGTTGATCCGAGTCTTGATGCCGCAGTGCGGCGGAATCTCATCATTCTTCATCATTAGTAGCGCCTTGATGAGAGACACGACGCCAGATGCCGATTCAGAATGGCCGACGTTGGCTTTCGCTGAGCCCAGGTATAGAGGCCGGTTGGCGCTGCGCCTTTGGTCGGGGAGAAAGACGGAAAGCACAGAGCGCATTTCCGTGGCGTCACCAGCTTGCGTGCCAGTGCCGTGCATTTCCACATAGCTAATCTCGTTGGGGTCAACGCCTTGGTATCGCAGGACGCGGTTGAAGACGGCTGCTTGATCGCCTTCATGCGGTCGCGTAATGGAGTCTGTTTGTCCGCAGTGGTTGGTGTTGGATCCAGCTATGACTCCAAAGATTGGGTCGTGATCCTCTAGGGCATCTTCCAGACGCTTGAGAATCACTGCACCGACCCCTTCGGCCCGGCAATATCCAGAAGCCTCGTCATCAAAGGTATTACAGTTGCCTTGTCAGAATAGTCAGCCAACATGGTAACTTGGGAGGTTGCGACATTGTAGAATAGGACGAGGGCTTACCAGATTTCGACAGAAAATGACCGCGGTCCAGACCAGTAAAGATGTCTGGGTTTGTGAGCACATTTGTACCACCCGCAATCGCAGTATCACACTCGCCTCTCAGCAAATATCCGCAAGCCGACTGGATGGCGGCAAAGCTGGAGGAGCAAGCCGTGTCGATGCTGAGACTGGGCCCGGAAAATCTGAAAAAGTAACTACATTGCATTAGTAAAGAGTTGTCCGTATGCTCGTTCAGGATTGGGCATACCTAATCCGCCCGGGCAAGAAAGCTCTGACCCCCCCGGGGATGAAGTAGGTGTCAACGTCCTGACTACTATTGACCTCTCTCCAGTCATCACTCGTGATGCCAAAAAAGACCCCGATACGATCTTGTTGCGTCGAAGGAGTTCTGTTTGGCACCATGCCAGCCATCTCCATTGCCTCGTATGTTGCTGTAATTGCGAGTCTTTGTGCTGGATCGGTACTGTTTGCCTCGCGGGGTGACATATTGAAGAATTGCGAGTCGAATAACCCAGGTTCATTGATGAAGCAGCCATGTTGAACCTTGTTCGTATTTCTTTTCTTCCCTGTTGCATCATAGTACGTTTCCCAGTTGAATCGGTCCTCGGGTATGTTGCGGTGAACGTCTCGACCAGACCGGAGCAGATGCCAAAACTCGTCGTTGGAGGCGGCCTCGGGAAATCGACCGGAGTAGCCTATCACGGCAATCTTGGTTTGGTCAAATCGTCCTGTAGCCCTGGTCGGTTGCTGCGCAGGAAGCCCTGCCATGTTCTGCACGGCTACCTCTATACCTGCCTCATGAGCCAAGTATGAGGACAAGAGTGAGGTGGTATTGTGGTAGAATGGGTAGACAGTGCATTTACCCTGTTTCTGTTTGCCCAGAGTCGTAGAGAGAGTGGTGAGAATCTCTTCCCATTCAACCTTGTCTCGTAGTACACTGGTGCTGGCCGTTCTCAACAGACTTTTGAAGTCGGTTGCTCGAATCACCTCTCCCTTAGAGCCTGAAAAGATGGGGATTCGGGGTTTGTACTCCCGGAATTCAGCCTCTGGGAAGCCCTTCAGCACAGATTCGACATCAGCTTCATTGAAGATGTGGCAACTGTGAAACGGTGACTGGATGGGCAGCCGATGTAGAGGGAGGTTATTCCGCGCAAGGAAATCGTTCAGCATGTCTGGTGGCCCGCTGACAGTAGCGTTGAATGGTGTTGTGGCGCTGATATACAGATTGGATAGCTTGCTATGGCAGGGCGTCTAGAAAATCAGCATTGTCATTCGTGTTGCCTTGAAAAGGGAGGGCAAAAACAAACATTGTCTTGCGTAAATTTTTCAATCAGCTCATTGACTGGCTTATCGCGTGAAACTACGGCAGACCAAGGCTTATTTCCTGCCGTAGTAATTAAGCCTCTTTGTAGGAATGAGCGAAGCGCTGTTTGGAAAGCGACAATAGTAGCCTCTACTCCAGCAACCACAACTTCGTGTATGGACTTAGAGACGCAAATGGCAGAAGCAGCAAACGAACCGGTGCAAATGCCAAGTAAATAGCTGTTCTCAGGTGATGGAAACGGCCTTCCGGTAGTAAAGCTGGCAAAGTAAGTATTGTGACCATGATTTGATATAGTGGAAGGTCGAAAGACTCACTGGATAAACTTGGCCAACTGGCAGACAGTCATGAGACAAAACTGCATGACTGGTGTTCCCTCCATTATGTTTCCAAACCCAGCCACCATGTCGATGAGAGTTGTGAAGCGGGGGAACATGTTTTGTATGGCTGATGGCTGACGACCGAGCTCCTGTCGAAGGCTAAAGGCCACGCGCTCAAAGAAAGAAGTCATGGCCTCATTTCCTCTAACATGGAGCAAGCGTCCAAGTTCCTCCTCGAAGCTGGCTGTGAGGTCTCCAAAGACCAACAGCTCAGCTGTCTTGCCCGTCTCGTGGAGATTGGTAGAGATCATTGTGGTTGGTTGCTGCTTGGGCTATTTTCGTATTGGGGTTTATTACTTGGTATCAGAAGTGTAAAGATCTTCAAAAAAAGAAAACTGGCATGTGTGATTGAAACAGATGTGGCTTTAGACAGGCAGACAATGCCATTCTTATATACTTGACGTGAGTGAGACGGTCAATCTTGACATTCCGATTCCGACGTCAAGTTGAGCAATCAATAACTATCATCAAGTCGTTCCAGCCCGCTGATAGAAAGTGGGCTCGTTCCACCCACAACCAGCCGGGAAAACATGATAATCAGATGCTGGGAGGTTGTGACTTTGCTGGCTTTGACTCGTAACCGTAGATTTCGGCTCCGGAGTAACCCCAGAAACGCCCTACTACGCATTTAATAGCTTCTATAACGTTATTCTCCGAATCTTTTCTAATTTAGGCACATCTCCACCGTCTATCAACAAAATGTCCGAGTTATTTGTCACAGCTTCTAAACGGACTTGTATGATAAGACAAATATCCTGCATCAAAGCAGTTATGGTTATACCTTTAGAACAATATACATCGCAGTTCATTACAAGGTAAAAAACATAACATGCATTCCCAATATCACGTAGTTAATATAGCTGTACTAATATCTGTATATAAACGTCCGTATATTAGACTGGTATGAGGAACAATCATTACACAATGTCCAGAGCAATATTGTATACTAGCCGAACAGTAGTTATCTCTCTGGCAACTGTGGAAAGCCGGCACCTTCTAGACGGCGCTCAGTACAATCTGTAACATCCTCACCTTATATGGAGTTTCCCATAAAACAATTGAGTAGAAACCTGTAACACTAAACGGATAAACATACCCACACTCCCACAACCTTTTCTACGCTCTGCACTAAAAGACACAACCATTTCTACGCTCTGCCACTAAAAGAATACTTGCAGTGTTTCGTGGAGCATGCGCTCAGTAGCACTTCCCTAGGGGTTTGGCTCCGAGCGACATGCGAAACCAGTCTCGACCTTGATCGAACGCGAGTCATCATCACACAGTGCCATAGCTCCTGCTGCCAATGAATTGCTCAGACTTGAAGTGTGTTGCTACCGAGATACAGGGGCTGAAAAAGGGCCGGTCGTTTACCCGAGAGTCCTGGGCGCGAGGCAGGGACCGAGGCAATGCCACTCGTCCATCATCCGTGCAGTCCATTACTAATTGCCTATAGGTCTCTAAAACCGGCTGTGATGCTGATGAAAGTTGCACATCTATACACAGATTCTCACAATACTTTTGCTATATCCTTACTTTCCGCTGAGTCCTTAGATTGTCGATTTTTCTCCTGTTGATCGGGACGAAAGCGATCGATTTCGCCGTGACGCACCCATGAGCTGTTGGTTCGTCTCCCAACACAGAGCACAACAGTCAGCAACATGGCTCCGTTTATCAGTGATGCAACTGGTATTTCCTCGCAACATCTGGCCAACTCTGCATCATTCTCTGCTTCAGCCTCCGCACAAACTGGTCGGTTCATGTGTCTCCCTGTCGACTCAGTTGTCAGCGCTTCATCATCCATCACGCCTCTTACTGTTAACTATCCGCTCGACCCCCGAGCCACCGACACTTTGGATGCCCTACTGGATCCCTCTATGAGGCTGCAGATAACAATCTCACCAACGACAAAAACGACAAGTATGGCAGCGCTCTTGTGCCTGGCTACCAGCGCAGCAGACATAGCAAGTGAAGGCGCGAGAGCGACTCCCACCATCAAAGCTACTGCAACGGCTGAGGCTGCTGCAGTGACTGCAAATACTGAGGCAGAAAACGACACACATGAAGCTGGTAAAGTGAAGGCGGCCGCGGTCTCCCAGGAACAGAGCACAAACACGGACCCTGCCAAAGGGCCATTCCCGGGAGGCATTCCGACGCCCGAGGATGATGTATTAATCACGGCGGTATTCCTCGTCTTCTTTGGTCTGGGTGCTTTTACGCACATTTCCATCTTCCGAGCTAATGCCAAACGTGGCCACAAATTTCTTCTCTCGGACCTCATGTTTGACTTTTGCATGGTCCGGGTCATGACCTGTATTTTCCGCATCGTCTGGGCGTTTTCTAGTCCACGTGGTGTCGTTTTGGCGGCAACAATATTCCAGAACGGGGGGTAAGTACTCTTTCGTTTTATCTGCAGGCACTTGCTAACGCGGCTCAGCGCCGCTGTCATCTTTGCTGTCAACTTATTCCTCGCACAGCGCCTCGTGCGCTCCATGCACCCTGCCTTTGGCTGGCGACCGGCTTTCAGCTACTTGTCTCTGTTCTTGATCTTCTCCGTCCCGGCCGTCATAGTCATGAACATTATTGCCACGTCCCTCAGCTTCTTCAGCGCCGGAAAGCCTATCCGGCTACAAGCTTCCGAGGGAGTGCTAAGAGTCGGTGCGTCCTGGAACATGATGTTGGTTACCATGCCCCTCTTGTGGGTTTTCCTCGCGAGCGCGACGGCGCACTCATCACCCGAGGAGTTTGGCGTCGGTAATTTAGCCCGCAAAGGGAGTCTGCTCGTTTTCAGTGCGACTACACTGGCGGTCGGCGCGGCGGTGAAGCTGGCAGCAATATTGAATCCTGCCGACGTCGAGGCCATGTCTCCATTGTTTACCAAAGGTGCATTCTACACAACGGGCTTCATGCTGGAAATCTTGACAGTCGCTGCGTACGCCTTCTTTCGCATCGACTTGACTTTCCACATTCCAAACGGGGCCAGCGGACCAGGAGGCTACTCCCAACAGCCCAATGCCGAAGACACCAGATCTCGATCGTGGACGGCAGGTGAGGTCATGAGAGAAATTGGCAAGATTGGTGTCCGCCACCAGTTTTTGAGCCCCAGTAGTGGCGATGGAAACAAGCAAGGGCCAATACTTGCTCTACTGCATCTCGACTCTACTGAACATGACGAATCAGTCAACGCGGAACTGCAGTACGAGCATCAGGGGCCGCTGAGAAGCGCTAGGGTGAGCCGAAGGCAAAGTTTCATGGAGGCGGTCATGCCAAAACGGCCTTCTCGGGCCACAACGTCAACAATGTATATGACGGAGAAGTTGCCGCCGAGTCTGTTCGGCGAATAGGCAGACAGGCAGTCCTCTTGCCTTGTCCGCCGGCCGGACGCAGGGGCACGAGTCAAGCCTGTCATCTCGGAGCCCGCAGGACGGACGCTCCGCTAGAGAGTCTGCCACTGCGAATGCGACAATCCGTGGCGTTGTGGTGTAAGAATAGCAGCTGTTGGCATAGAATACAATTAATAGAACTGATATTTATTCCTATCGCATTCTCGCAAGATGTGGCACTGTGATTGTGACCTGACACTTAAGCCCACTTCATGTTGATAGCATCATCAAGGGCTAACTGATAGAGGCCGGGATTGGTCACGCTAGTACCCTGTTTTATCCTTCTAGCTGATAGTTCTATCGCTTGTAAATCCCGCCCGCGCAGTCTGGCGCTATTACGGCAGCTTCCGGGTTTTTAGGGCTATCAAGACCGTCTTTCGTCGGCAAACCAGTTGAAACGTCGACGACGCAGCGTCGTATTACCAACACTTTATAAAGACACCCCTCCATCCCTATACATCCCGCCAAGTGACGGGCCCGATCCGATGAGATTGCTCTAAGCCAAATGCGGCTAGAGGGTGAGCACAGGCCTGTTTTACACCCCAGCACTTGGTTTCACAGTAACTTGGCCTCGACATGGTCGGCCGAGCAGATTACGACGAAGTCGCCTGGGACTCGATAGATAAACAGGGGAACTAGCTGCAAAACGTAATCTCCCGTGTTTCCGTGTTCGCAACTCTGGAAGCTTTCGCACTGTAGCTCTTGCTGAAGAGGCAAGATAGATATGTTACGAATGAACATGGCGCAAGCCTACGCCTCGTCTAATCAGGATACTAAGAGTGTGATTAGTTTAGTAGATCTATTTATATCCCTCTTACCTATAGAAGATAATATCTACACTTATCCTAAAAAAACATTCTTGAATTAGAAAGGCTAGATAAATACTTATAAATATTAACTACCTTATATTAAATTATAATACCTTAGAAAGATAATATTTTTATTAATAATAGTAAGAAAAAAAGTATATAGAGAGATAGTTTATTCTATTAAATAAGATATAGTATATAAAATACTTCTTTTACTTAAAATAAGATAACGAAATAGAAGATCTAGTTACTTTTATTATATATATATGATAAATCCAAATTACTACTTCAGCTGTTACACTCTAAAGCAATAGGCTTAGCTAACAATAGTAAGTTAGTGGCCCAAGTCCTAACCGGGGCTGCGTTATCTATCCTTCTGAGGGGCACCAGGAGGACGATTAATTATTTTTACCACTATACTTCTCTGTAGTTGACGATCCATACGGAAATTGAAGTCCTAGTGCTTGAATGGTAAATTTCATCGGTTTACTTTGCTGCGTATGTTGCCCGATTTCAGCAGCCGCCGAATAGAGGTCGACTTACATCCGTTTCCGCTCGGAATAGATAAAGACAGGTATCCCGCTATTTTCTTTATTTTCCTAAGTGGTACTATTTTAGATAGATGATATATAACTTCAATGTTCATTTAGTATTTACAGCCAAGTAGTAAAGGCATTAGTACCGATTTTCTTTAATAATCATAATTTAGCATGCTAGTAGGAGAGCCATAGCAACGCAACAGCAAGACAACGGCCACATGAACGTTTAAAAAATTGGTGTAGAAGGACAAATCGGCTTCCTTCGTCGTATAACTCGAAAGCTAATCCAGTCTGAAGACAGCAGCCTTCCCTGGCGGCACGGTTCCAGAGCACAACTGCCTCCAGGTTTCTTCTACTCCATTCTGTCCTCCAATCCCTTGTCCCCAGGAAATCTCAAACCTGCCTTTATTATTGCCATCGTACCATTTCTTGAAGGCTTCGTCGCGCTCCTTATACACCGAACCTAGGCCTTGTTTATATCCAGCCCGCTCAATGATTGTCCCCGTATCCATTGACACTCTGGTAATCCTTCCATTGTCTTCCTCAAGACCAGTTGGAAAGTTTCCAACATAAATATGCAGAATAGTCGACTTTGTCACATTAAGAACTGCGTTGTGGAATTTCGGGACGAATTCGCCGCCACTGCCACAGTCCACTATCACTACCTTGGTCGGCGTCAAGGCCGCGATGAATCTCATGTTGTCGGGGCCAATCAGCTCTTCGTAATTGACCGACTTGATGGGAAAAGCAGCATCGTCAGTCGGAAGGACAGCGGACGAATTCGACACCCTTACCAAAGCCAACGGGCCGTCTCCCCTGGATCTTTGGCGCAAACTCCAGTCGAATCCAATGGCCGTCTTGCTAGAGGCTGCGAGAGTGACCACGACACTATCGCGCAAAGATGCGTTTTCGATGGGCCACTGCTCTTCTTCCAGTGATGGACTGCACCACTTTGAAGGTTCAACCGCAAAAGAGTAGTGCCCTAGGAGAAAGCCGGCCTGAGACGTTGTCCACATTCCAGTATACCACGCCAACATGTCCTCGTGGGTAGCGGTGTCATGTAGCAGATATCGATTATACATTGGTTTCATTGTCTGTCGATGCGAGCTCGTTTCCCGAAGCAGACCAGGCTCCAGCTCCTCGAGGATGAGATCAACTGGAGCCGTAGATGGAGGCCAGATGCCGTAGAGCAAGGAACCATTTGGGACTTTGTCATTGTTGGACTCTATGACTGAGCCATACCCCCATGTCGGGACGATGCCCCACTGCTGCACGTCGTTGTATGGCGGCGAGACCAGAGTTGGAGAAGCTGCATAGGCATCCCACCACCTGTAATGGGTGCTGCCAAGGTGTGCATAGCCTATGTTGTTGAGACTCAAGGTGATGAGTTTCGGCTGCACACGTACAGCGCCTGCTAGTAAAGATAGCTGGCTTGAGGGGGTTGTAATAGAATACTGAGTAAAGTCGTTTTTGCGCAGCACGAGGGTTTGTGCAGACATGGTAAAAATTGCCTCCGAAAGGATTTCTTCTACTTATGACGATTTATGAGCTTAGAATAATGTTGTGAGTGTATTCCTGAAACCAACAACTTGCGAGATGCGATATGGTTATGTACTCCATTTGGGTCTTTTACATCCGAAGAGGACCGGATATTTCCATGAAGGTTTGTAAGAGCATCGCCAAAGCGCCGACATTAGAACACCGGTACTTAGACCAGGCTAGACAACGGCACGGACTGTGAGTACTCAGCGTGAATCATTTTGCAAACCATAGTCTGATTTATCAGCCTTGTGCAGTATCACGTACCTCAGGCGCACACTTTCCACTCGGCAAGCACATCCGTAAATTCAATCCCCGAGTTATCACCCGTATGTCGTTCTGAGACTGCTGGAAGTGCTAGTAGTAGACTCCAGTTTTGAAAAAAGGGCCAGATGAATCACCCATGATTATTAGTTAGTGGTTCCACCATCTGCTGCACGGCACAAAGATGCACTACTCTGCGCTACTCAGAGCAAGCACTGGGAAGTTGCAAATCCCATACTTAGTGAATCAAATGGCTGGCAGCGTTCCAAAGAGATTTTGTCGTTACCTCACGAGGGTGGCTCGCAATGGCTCGGCCAATATTTACAAAAGTCTGCTCCAAAGGCGGCAATACAAGACAGGCCACTATACAGATAAACTCAAACTACAGTTAGTTTATTTGGTGTCTTACTCGGCTCAACGGTTATGCAGACGTAGCTCTTACTATGTTGTGTGCACATGTCCACAAGTAAGCCCGCGATAATCAGTAACTGCCTGTCCTCCTCCGCCCCTGACCATGTTTCTTTGTTGTTAAAACGGATTCTCACTATTTACTTCACACGCGCATGGTAGTTTCTGCTGCAATTTCGCGATGGGTGATTGCTGCCAGCGTCTGCTTCCGGATAGCTGCACCTTATAGCGGCAGTCAGTACCTAAATAGAAATGAAAAGGCCTAGAAAGTCTTGGATGGGGGCTGTTCCAGTTGCCGCTAGTGCAGACAACTAATAACTCTCCACGCTTTGCTTCATCGTCACGCAGCCACAGCGAGCCAGCAATGCCTTTGCAAACACAGAATAAACAAAGGGGGCTTGTTATTGGTCTTGAGGCTGGCTTTCTGCTAGTGTGTATATGGTCGATGAGTGCGAATATGCCTCTTGGGACTTGTACTCTGTGCGACTTTTCATGGCCTGAGGCCATGACCTTTCTCAGGTCATCTGACCAGGCTCAGGTGTTTGGCGCTGGTGTCAATCAGAATTATTCATTTTCCCCTTCCCTCATCTCTCCACAGGCATGTCCAAAGTTTAGTCTGCCTCCGAGTATGCCCTGTACTTTCCTCCTTCTCGGCACACATTACAACTATGTTATCAAGAATGTGGCCCGTAAATTGGCTCCGCCGACCGTGGAAGCCGCTTGTGTTCGCCAACTCGAACTTTACTCGGGTGCCCGTAACTCGGAGGATTGAAGAAGAGCATCTTCCGGACTATATCGCCGCTCGATACTATCCAACCCGTATAGGAGAAATACTCCAGGACCGTTACCAAGTTGTTGGAAAACTAGGTTATGGGGCCACCTCTACGGTCTGGCTGGCGCGAGACATGCAGTAAGTATCGTTATTTTGCCATGGTTTTTCTCCAGAACGCCCAGTTAACGCAAAGATAGTCATCGCCGTTATGTTACGGTCAAAATTTATATTAAATCTGCTTCTATGGGGCAAGCCATGGAAGACGAGCTACGAATCTACAAACGCATCAGTAATACAGCCACAGCACACCCTGGACGGTCTGCTGTAAGGTGTCTACAGGACTCGTTCAAGATAAGCGGACCCGAGGACCAACACCAGTGCCTTGTGCATGAACCGCTATTCGAGAGCGTTTGGACGTTTCTTCACCGAAACCCGGTCCAAAGACTGCCTAAAGTGATGCTTGCATTCATTCTTCAGCGGACTTTTTTGGCCTTGGATTATTTGCACTCAGAATGTCAGGTGATACATACCGGTAAGCTTGACAGCCTCCCACTTGACACATCAGGAACTAATTTTTTTATCTTTATGCAGATATCAAGGCAGATAATATCATGTTCGAGTTCTCTGAACAGTCTGTTTTCGTCGACTTCGAGCAAGGCGAACTTCAAGCACCTTGTCCCAGGAAAGAGCTAGATGGGAGATGTATTTACTTGTCACGGGAACTCACAATGCCTAAAAATTTGGGTGCTCCTGTGCTTTGCGATTTTGGATCCGCCGTCAATGGCGGCGTAGATCACTTGGAGGATGTGCAACCAAACATATATCGTGCGCCAGAGGTCATCTTGGAGGTACCTTGGACGTACAGCGTTGACATTTGGAATGTAGGCTGCATGGTAAGCAAGACGTCTAACGAGGAACCAGCGATTGACTTGGACTGTTAACATACTTCGCAGATATGGGACATTTTTGAAGGCGGCTCCCTTTTCACCGGCCAAGACCCAGAACTGAACGTGTACAGAAGCCGGGCTCACCTCGCCGAAATGATTAGACTTCTTGGCCCTCCGCCACCTGCTTTTATTGCGCGAGGTCAGCTCAGCCACAAGTTCTTCACTGAAGGCAAGTTTTCTGCCCTAGAAACGAAGTTGAACCCAGTCACGCTCAAGCAAAGAGAGACCACACTCAGCGGTGAGGATAAGGCGGACTTCCTCCGCTTTATGAGCAGAATGCTGCAGTGGGAGCCTGAGAAACGGAGCTCTGCTAAGAGCCTAGCTCAAGATGACTGGATTGTCCGGCAGTTGAAGTAGGAACACGAGGGAGG
>JAAHCF010000379.1:0-36272 GCA_038367545.1 Beauveria asiatica | reverse complement strand
TATTTAAGCCCTTATTTAAAACTATATATTTTCTATAATATTAACCTCCTAATTAGGAGTTAATAAATACTTTATATATATATAAAACCCTTAGAGGGATTATATTTCTATTAGTATTATAAACTAGTCTAATAGTCTTATAGGTAATAGTAGATACTTTATGTATTTTAGCTACTTTCTCCCTTAGTAATAATTATACTATATCTTATTAAATCTTATTAATAGATTATAATTACCCTAGAAAAAGAAAAATAAGCCCTACTAACTTATAAATATAGAAAAAAATAATATTTAGTATAGCTATAGTATAATAAATTAAGAAACTATATAACTTCTTATCTTTATTTTTAGTATAAATTATATATTATCTTTAGATATTATAGTAATCTTAAAATATAATATTATATTAAGGTTATTTTAATTATAGGTAAGTAATCTTAAAGTTAACTAAAAAACTAGCTAACTTTAGTAGGATATACTAAGATATAATTATAATAGTAGGAGTAGCTAAAAGAAGAAGGTACCCTAATTAAATTAAGACTAATCTTAAGGAATATATATAATTACTTAAGAATTAAAAGCTAGTATAATAGAGATTCTTAAAGAATACTTAAAGTATAGTAAGCTATTTAATAAAGAGCTAGAAATAGGACTACTAGAATACTTATACTAAGACTATAAGATTAAACTCTAGCCTAGTACTAAATTAATATTTAATAAGATTTATCCTTAGAACCTTAAGTAAGATAAGATACTTAAGGAGTATTTAGAGGAAATATTATAAAAGGGATATATATAATTATTAAAGTCCCTAGTAAAATACTTAATCTTATAAGTACTAAAGAAAAATAAGAAACTATAATTATATATTAATTACTAATAGTTAAATAAGATTATAATTAAGAATTAATACCTATTACTACTTATTATAAAGATATAAAATAAACTTAGGTAAGCTAAGTAGTTTATTACCCTTAACCTAAAAGGAGCTTATAATCTAATTTATATAACTAAAGATTATAAATAAAAAACTACCTTTTAAACTATAAGAGAATATTTTAAGTATCTTATAATACTATTTAGCCTTACTAATATACTAGTAATATTCTAGACTATAATTAATAGTATCTTATAAAAATAACTTAATAAGTTTATTATTATTTACCTTAATAATATCCTTATTTATTCTAATACTCTTAAGGAGTATAAGAAGTATATATATAAAATACTATAAATACTATAAATACTATAAGATAATAATCTCCTAATTAAAGAAACTAAGAGTTAGTTCTACTAATATAAAGTTAAATTCTTAAGATATAAAATTATACTAGGATAAATTAGGATAAGTCTATCTAAGATTAAGGATATTTAGAACTAGCCTATACTAACTAATATTAAAGAGGTTAAAGGATTCCTTAAATTTATAAACTTCTATTAATACTTTATTTATAAATTTAAAGAGATTATAATTCCTCTTACTAACCTTATTAAGAAAGATAATAAATTCTAATAGATAAAAAAGGAAGCTAATACCTTCTAAACCCTAAAAAAAAGAATCTTAGATAAACTAATTTTACTTATAGCTAATTTTAATAAACTATTTAAAGTTAAAATTAATACCTTAAACTATATACTTAGAGGATAGCTTAGATAATAAGATAATAAAGGATAACTATATCTAGTTACCTTTTTTTTAAAGAAACTTTATAGACTAGAATTAAATTATAATATATATAATAAAGAACTTATAGCTATTATTAAAGCCTTTAAGGAATAAAAATACTATTTAAAAGGAGTAAATTATAAGGTTAAGGTCTATACTAACTATAAGAACTTAACTTCCTTTATAACTATAAAGGATCTAAATAAATAATAGATTAGATAGTATAAAACCCTTATAGATTATAACTTTAAGATTATATACTATAAAAAATCTAAAAATAGAAGAGTAGATATACTTAGCTAAAAAGAGGATTTAAAATTAGAAGAATAAGTAGATAATATACCCTTATTATATACTACTAAGGATAAGAACCTTATATTAGGCACCTAAGAGATTAATACTATATAGTAAGCTAAACTAGATAATATATAGATATAAAGAATTATATTATATATAAAGAAAGATAACTACCTAGATAATTAAGAAATAAAGCTATACCTATCTAAAAAAGGTAAGACCTTCTTATATAATAAGTAATAATATATACCTAGTATACTCTAAGAGTAGCTTATTAGGAAAATATATAAATACCCTTTATATAAATACTAGGGTATAGGGAAAATAATTAATAAACTAAAAAGATTATATAATTTCTTAGAAAGTAGAAAAATAATATAATAAGTTATAGATAAATATAATATATATAGAAAGGTAAAAGTATTATAATATACGCCTTATAAAGAACTATAGCTAATACTACTATTAGAAAGAGTATAGTAGATAGTTATAATAGACTTTATTATTAAACTACTAAAGTTAAAAGAACTAATAATAAGAGTAGTCTATAATAGTATCCTAGTTATTATAAATAAACTTATAAAATACACCTATTATATTCCTTATATAGAATCTAGTAATACTAAAGATTTAGCTTATATATTTTTTAAAACTATTATTATATAATATAGATTACTAATAAAACTTATATTAGATTATAATAAGTTATTTATATCTAACTTCTAGAAATACCTTATAGAGACTATAAAGATTAAGTAAAGCTTATTTATAATATTTTACTTATAATTAAATAGTTAAATAAAGATTCTAAACTAAATACTTAAATAATACTTATAAAGCTATATTAACTACTAGTAAGATAATTAGATAGTATAGTTACTATTTATATAATAGGCTTATAATAACTCTAAGGTTAATAATATAAAGATATTACTATTTAAAATAAACTATAAGTTTAATCTTATTATTAATATCTATATAGTATATATTATAAATATACTAATAGTAATTATATATATAGATACTATTATAGGTATATAAAAATATTTATAATAAAAATAAATATTTTTATAAAATTAAATAAAATATTATATAAATAAAAAGAGATTACTAGTACTAATCCTAAAGAGGGGAGATAAAGTTTACCTTATCTATAAAAATATTAAAATAAAATAACTTAGTAATAAACTTAATTAGAAGAAAATTAGACTATTCTTTATTAAATAAAAAATATTAAATACTAATTATAAACTATTATTATTAGATAAAATAAAGATCTACTTAATATTTTATATATTATTATTTAAAAAAGTACTAAATAATTTTATACTTACTATAAGAATTATAATTAATAATACTAATAAATATAAAGTTAAAAAGATACTTAAAGTATAAGGAAATATTAAAAATTATTATTATCTTATTAAATAAAAAGAATACCTAAACTTTAAAAATACCTAAGAACTAATTAAAAACCTTATAAATTATTTAGTTTTACTTAAATAGTTCTATTCTTAAGGAATATATCCTAATTAATTATATAAGTATTATCTAATAACTTAATACTAAACTTAATATTTAGAGAATAAACTAAAGTAAGATTAAGATTTTTAGAAGGAGTAAAAAGGACCCTTATAGTCTTTTAAAGTTATTTTACTTCTTCTTATTTTATATACTCTAACTCTTTAATATTATTAATACTATATATAATTATATATATTATTTTTTTAAACTATAATTTCTTTTATTTTTAAAGGTAAAGAACTTTTTCTTTTACCTCTTTTAACTTATACTTAAGCTTAATATACTAAAAAATAATATTTCTTAATTAAATAAGTATAATATCTTAAATATTATATTAAGATAAATTAAGATAAATATACTTTATATACTAAAAAGAGTTTAAAAGAGAAACCTAATATTAGGTAATATTATAACCCTTATAAGCTATATAAGAAGGTATAGTTAAGAGAAGGGGGTTTATAAGAATAACTATAAGAAGATTATTATAATAAAGGGATAATACCTAAGAGGCTTTTAACTTTTATTTAGTAATATAGTTAGTAAGTATATTAGGATAAGAGGATATAGGAGGAGAAATTACTAAATTACTTAGGTAGCCTATTTTATAACCTTAAAGATAAGACTAAAGGAGGAAGGGAATAATATTATAAATACTCTTATATAAAGTATATATACTATAATAAGGTTAACTATAATTAAGATATAGAAGAAAGGAATATATAGTTATATAACTATATTAGGAGTAATTAATAGATTACTTATTAATTACTATAATTAAGGATTAATAAATAGTTAGATAATTAAGGTAATTAGTCTTTATAATAAAGATATAGATAGATACTTAAGGAAGAGGTGCTTTTATAGTTAGGTAGTCTAAATCTCTACTAATTAATCTAAATAATTCTAAGTAATTAGTTTTAAGAGTTTTACTCTTAATAATTCCTTATAAAAATAGATACTACTTATTACTACCTTATAGTATTTATCCTAACTTACTACCTAAGAAATAGACTAACTATAGATTAGGAATAAGCTATTATTATACCTTATAGACTATAACTTTAAGATTTTATACTAAAAAGGGATACTTAATAGTAAAGTAGATACTCTTAGCTAAAGAGAAGATTTAAAATTAGAAGGAATATTAATTAAATATCTAATACTTAAGTATAATAAGAGTAAAAACCTAATACTAAGTACTTAAGAATTTAGTATAACTTAAAGAATAAAGCTAGATAATACTTAAATATAATAAATTAAATTATATATTAGTAAAAATAACTACCTAAATAATTAAGAAATAAAATTATATTTAATTAAGAAAAAAGAAACCTTTTTATATAATAAATAATAATATATTCCTAATATACTCTAAAAGTAATTTACTAGAGAAATATATAAATACCTACTATATAGATATTAAGGTATAAGAAAAATAATTAATAGACTAAGAAGATTATATAACTTCTTAAAAAGTAAGAAAATAGTATAATAAGTTATAAATAAATATAATATATATAAAAGGGTAAAAATATTATAATATATACTTTATAAAGAACTATAATTAATATTACTATTAGAATAAGTATAGTAAATAGTTATAATAGACTTTATTATTAAATTACTAAAGTTAAAAGAACCTATAATAGGAGTAATATATAATAATATCTTAGTTATTATAAATAAACTTATAAAGTATACTTATTATATTCTTTATATAGAATTAAGTAATACTAAAGACTTAGTATATATATTCTTTAAGACTATTATAATATAATATAGATTATTAAAGAAGCTTATATTAGATTATAATAAGTTATTTATATCTAACTTCTAAAAATACTTTATAAAAACTATAAAGGTTAAGTAAGGCTTATTTATAATATTCTACCTATAGTTAAATAGTTAAATAGAGATTCTAAACTAAATCTTAGAATAGTACTTATAAAATTATATTAACTACTAGTAAGATAATTAGGTAGTATAGCTACTACTTATATAATAGGCTTATAATAGCTCTAAGGTTAATAATATAAAGATATTACTATTTAAAGTAAACTATAGGTTTAACCTTACTATTAATATATATATAATATATATTATAAATATACTAGTAGTTATAATATATATAAAAATAATTATAAAAATATAAAAATATTTATAATAAAAATAAATATTTTTATAAAACTAGATAAAATATTATATAAATAAAAAGAGATTATTAGTACTAATCTTAGAGGAGGGATATAAAGTTTACTTTATTTATAAAAATATAAAAATAAAATAACCTAATAATAAACTTAACTAAAAGAAAATTAGACTATTTCTTATTAAATAAAAATTATTAAATACTAATTATAAACTATTATTACTAAATAGAATAAGAATTTATTTAATATTTTATATATTATTATTAAAAAAAGTACTAAATAATTCTATATTTATTATAAGAATTATAATTAAAAATACTAATAAATATAAAGTTAAGAAGATACTTAGAATATAAAGAAATATTTAAAAATATAAATATCTTATTAAATAAAAAAACTATTTAAACTCTAAAAATACTTAAAAGCTAAAGGAGAATCTTATAAACTACTTAGACTTACTTTAATAATTTAATAAGTAATATTCTATATATCTAACTTAGGCTTAGGTATTTAGGATAAATTTAAGAAAATAATATTCTAGTCTAATATATCTATATAGCCTAAAGACTAAACCTATATAATAGCTTTAGATTTAGCTTATTCTAACTTATTAAGCTTATTAAGGGATTAAAGACTATATTTAACTATATTAAAGCCTTAAGTTATAAGTAACTTATATTATTTTTATAAATACTCTAATTTTACTAGTACTTTAAAGGACTTATATTAGAGATATTAGAGAAGGATAATAGCCTTTTCTTCTTTATAATAAAAATATTAAAATTTAGAGATTATTTAATTAAGAGAAGAGACTAGTATACTTAAGTTATTATAAGAATAACCTTAATAAATATATTCTTTATATTAAGAAATACCCTTTATTATCTTATAAGAGAGCTTCCTTAAATAATAAAAAGAATAAGGTATAATATTAACTCTAAACTCCTTAATAGTAATAGCTAGTTTAAGATATTACTTAGTTTTAGTAAAATAAAGTTTAAATATATAATTAGATATAATAAAGTATAATAGTAATATAAAAGGAAAAAATATATAAAATATAATATAAATAAACCTAAGGTAAATACTATAGCCTTAAAGATAAGACTAATAGAGGAAGAGTATAATATTATAAATATTATTAAGGATATAAGGTAATTAGGGTAATAGCCTAAAGAAGTAACTAGGTAAGTACTTATAAATATAGCTAAAAGATAAATAAGTTATATAACTAGATTATTATAGATTATAGTAAACTAGTAGTAAGCTAAAGATAAGCTAGATTATTAGATTATAAAATAAGCTAGAGTAATTTAGGGCTATAGTAGAGAGATAGATAGGTACTTAAGGAGGAGGTATTCTTATAGTTAAGTAGTCTAGATCTTTACTAATTAATCTAAGTAATTCTAAGTAATTAGTTTTAAGAGTTTTACTCTTAATAATTACCTATACTAAAGATATTACTTATTATTATAGTATAGTATTTAACCTAACTTACTTCTTAAGAAATAGACCTTACTATAGATTAGGATTAAGCTATTATTATAACTAAATTAACCTATAGCTATATAGTAACTATATATATATTATAATTATAAAGAATTATATTAATACCTTTTTAATAATAATACTTTAATAACTAAAAAATTACTATATTAAGTAATTAAAGAATATATATTAAATAGAATAATATTTTAAAAAGTATAATATTATACTTTTTATAGTATTTTATAAATTTAATTATATAATATAAATTATAATTATTAATAATTAATAATTATTTTATATTAACTTAGTATTTTATTAAATATATTATAAAGTATTTAAACTATTTAAAAGTAATTTTATTATTTATATAACTAAAAAAGATTATTAAGACTTTTATTATTTTATATAGTTTATATAAATACTATTTACTTATTTACTATTTACTAATAATAATAATAAAGACTAAAATAAAGATATTAATAATAAAAATAGTTTTAATAACTATAACTAACTCTTTATTTTTAAGACTTATAAAGTAATATTTATAATATCTTTTAATAATAATTAATTAATTTTTTCATATACTAATTTAAAAACCTAATTTATTTATATTTTAAATATCTTTTAAGGTAATATTATACTTAATAATAGCTTATCTTAATAACTAAAAGTACTAGTTAATAATATTAAAGTCTTTTATAACTTTTCTTTAAGCCTTAATTACTTATTATTATTATTTAATATAATTATAGTACTTAATAAAATATAAAATCTAGTATTTTTTAATTATAAAGACTTTATTTAAGTTAAGTTATATTAATAATTTAGCTTCTAAAATAAAGTTTATTATATTTATTATAAATTTAAAATATATAAAAAGATTTAGCTTATTAAAGTAGTTAATATAAGTATAAATTAATACTTTTTTTATTTTTAAAAATATAATATTACTAATATAATAGCTTTAATTTAATTTTTATCTTTATAATTACTTAATAAGTATTATTTATAAAATATAGAATTATTATATTATTCTTATTATTAGAATTTTAAGATTTTTATTATAAAATGTAATAATATCTTATAAGTTAGCTTTTAAATATAAATATATTATTTTATATAGTTATTTAGAAAATTATAGTTTAATAAAGTTAATATATCTAAATAATACTTTTAGTAATATAATAAATTTACTAGGAAGTACTTACTTTAGTAAGTACTTAATAAGCTAGCTTACTTAGCTATATAAGGTAGCTAAAGTAGGGGTAAGTATAAGTATACTTTATTAAATAAAAAAAGTTAAATATATTATATTTAAAAATAATAACTAAGTAAAAATAAAAAACTATTTAGTAAAATATTACTTTAAGTATAATATCTAACTTATATTACTATTAATAAGTATAAATAGATTATAAAAAAGTAAAAGCTTAATAATAAGTTATAAATTCTATAATTATAATAAAAATAATTAAGTTAATTATAACTTAATAAATTTATATACTTAAAAAAAATAAGCTTATTAATATATATATTTATTATTAAATTAATTATAACTTAATAAATATTTAAAGTTAAGTTATTAACTTAATAGTTAATAAAAAAGGCTTTACTTAATTAAAAATAAAAAATAAAGCCTTAAAAAAGACTTAATACTAGTTTAATAAAAAGTTAAAATTAAGTTATAACTTTAATTATAAAAAGATATATAAAAAGAAAATAATATTAAAAAAATAAAGCTTATTAAGCTTTAATCTTAAAAGTTTATAAAATATACTTTTTCTCTTTTTTTATTTTTATAATTTTATTTTTTTATTTAGTTTATTTTATATTATTATATTAAGTATAATATTAAAAAGAAATTTAGTTTTTAAATTAAGCTTATAAAATATAATAAATATTATTTAATAAATAATTATTATATTATTAGTAAATAGTTTATTAAGTATAAGTATTTTTATTAGTTAGTAGATAAATAACTTTTAGAGTTTATTAAGTAGTTTAAATATTTATAATTAGTAATATTATTTAATATTTACTTAAAAATAACTATAAAATATAATATTAAAATTACTTATTTTAATAATATAATTTATAATAATATATACTAAAAGATCTTTTATTTTATTAAGGACTAAATATAATATTAGTAAAATAAATAATATAAAAAGAGAATTAAAGAATAGATTATTATAAGACTAAAAGAATAACTAGTAAAGAAGATTAAAGATATTAGGCTTATATTAAAATAAAAATAAAATATTAAACTTACTTTTAGAAATAAAAAGATCTTAAATATAATAGATAAACTAAAAAGACTATAAATTAAGATAAATAAGGGCTAAAGTAATTCTTTAGATATACTTATTAACTAATTAAATAAGTTACTTAAGCTATAAAATAAAGTCTTAATAAGAACTAATATTATAAAAGTTAAAGAGGATTTAAATAAAGAGGCTAATAAACTATATATTAATACTATAAAGACTAAAAAAGAAAAGGTCTATTAATACTAGTTTAAATAAAGCTACTACTTAAATAATTATAACCTTATAAATATTAATATAATAATATACTTTTATACTTAGAACTTAAATACCTATATATTATTTTTTAGATTTAAAGATAAGTACCTTATTCCCCCTTAAGTACTATATAAGTTCTAAGGTAAGTAGGTAATTTAGAAACTTATTATTCTATAAGCTTTAATACTCTAATTCTTTAGTATTATTAATACTATATATAATTATATATTATTAGGACCCTAGCTAAGAGGCGAATCTATTAGCTAAGAGGCGAATCTATATATATATAAGGAAGTAAAGTAGTAGGTTATATAAGGAAAAAGAAGGTAAGAATATATTATATATATAGAGAAGTATATATATAATAGTAAGCTATTAATAAGCTAGTAAAAAGGAAATAATAATAATTCTATTATCTTTATAAATTACTAAAATTATCTTATAATTAATATCTTTTATATATTAATATTTTATAAGATTATTATTATTATTTAGTATATAAAATATTAAACTATTTATAATATAATAACTAAATAAAGTAATATATTTTAATAAATAAATAATAAAATAATTATAAGTAATTAATAAGCTAAATTACTTATTTAATTAAAAAAGCTAATAAGTATTATTAATATTATAATTAATATAATACCTATAAAGAAAATATAAGTTAATATTTACTATATAATAAATAAGTAAAAGAGGGTTATTTTAGTTTTTTATTATAAATAAGTAACTAAAGATTAATTAATTAGGATTATAAAAGAATTAAAATCGTTTTTAAAAAAAATATTTTATAAAAAAAAAGTAATAATAATAAAGTTATTTAATATTATTTTTAATATAAAGTTATTTTAAAAATATATTAGCTTTATAATAATATTATAAATATATTTTTAAACTTACTTAAAGAATTATATAAATAATCTTAAGAAAGTTATATATATATTATATAATACTTATAAAAAGAAATATAAATATAATAAGTTTATTATTTTATTATAAATTTATAAAGAATTTATAAAAAATTCTTTTAAAAAGACTTTATAATAATATAAAGTAAATTAAGTAAAAAAATAAGATTATAAAAAAAAAGTATATTTTATAAACTTTTAAAATTAAAACTTAATAAACTTTATTTTTTTAATATTATCTTCTTTATATATATTTTTTTATAATTAAAATTATAACTTAACTTTAACTTTTTATTAAATTAGTATTAAGTCTTCTTTAAGGCTTTATTCCTTATTCTTAATTAAGTAAAACCTTTTTTATTAATTATTAAGTTAGTAACTTAATTTTAAATATTTATTAAGTTATAATTAATTTAATAGTAAATATATATATTAGTAAACTTATTCCTTTTAAGTATATAAATTTATTAAGTTATAGTTAACTTAACTATTTTTATTATAGTTATAGAATTAGTGACTTACTATTAAGCCTCTGCCTTCCTATAATCTGTTCGCACTTATCAACGGCGACGCAGGTTAGGTATTACACCAGCTAACACGTTTCACCTTTTGCCTGCTTGACTCGTCGTCCAAAGCCGTCCATCTATTTAATAAGCCCGCCTACCGCCACCAAAGCCGCCGAGACGACTTTATCGGCAAAAAATCGATTCACCGCAACTAGAAAAAAACATGCAGGAATCACTCTTGTCCCTTCTTTGCAGCGAGACATGGCACCGGGACTCTGAGGACGCGAACCAAATCACCTTTCATGAGAACGGGACGGGCAAGGTAAACCTAGTACACACACATACTCATCATACAGTCCTTGTTAACCATTTGCACAGCTAATATGTCGCACGGAGCTCAATGTCTGGATTGCCGCGGAATTTGACTGGCAGCCACATGACCAACAAGCGTTCAGCCGAATGATTGACATTGCCAAGCATGCTGGCTCGCAAGCCAACCTTGAGGCAAAAGTGGACATGACACTTTCACAGCGCCGCATCCCTAAGATTGGGAACGCAGACATGAGCAAATACAACATAAACGAGTCGCTGCTAGTACCGGCTGCCTTTCAGCCAAAGACGTACACTATTACTCTTGACAAGGGACACTTTGTCAGCCCCTACGACGCCCAGTTTCCCGAGTGCCTGACGGAACACACGCCGCGGTTCCAGCTTCGTCTGACATTTGACACGTCGCCATACCCGCCGCGATGTGAGTGGCAGAACCCGCAGGAGGGGCCGGATGCGATCAAGTTTTGGGAGTGGAAGCAGTTTTGTGGGCGAATGTCAGGGATCGCGCCTATTGAATGCCCGTGAATAGCTTCCAACGAGAGCTTTTCTTACAAGACTCTCATTTTCTCTTTATGAGTAATCGCTTCATTCAAGTGGCACTCGACCTTGCTCGTGTCCTTGTACCATTTTTTTTCTCTTTTGGATAATCACTTCATCGCAGCGAAAGTTGGCTGATTCTAGAATAGTGGCCAGCAGCCGTAGTCTTCTAAATGTATTCCCGAAAATGAATAAATACATTGATCTTCCTGGTTTACTTGGCATATGTCCCCCTTTACTCTGGTTTTCTCAACGCGCTCCGAATGTCATTGCCATCGCTCTATCACTATAGCTCCTCTCACGCGCCTGAAACTTGTGCAACCCGGAAGTACCATCAACAACTCTACGCCAGGCACTTCTTGTTAAACTCAAACAAGAAGGTTTGATTGAAGAGTCCCTAACATTCCATGTTAGCGTGGCGTGGTTCTAACTTCAAAGGGAAAAAAAAAGGGTGGGGGACTCTTTGCATCGGGACACTTACAGTGGGATCCCTATCCTTCTTGGCACAGCAATCTTTCTTATCCGTGGAATCCTTGCACCTATTCTGTAACGCGTAAAAAAATTAGTCCTTGCCTTTGCTATTTTACATACGTAAAAGTTCCAGATACGTACGGCTTGAATACAACCCTAGACAGGTAAAAGAAATTAGTAAAACTGCGGAATAAGTCCATGAAAAGTGGAAAACTTACAGCAGCTTGCCATGAGCGGTATTTGCAAAGGTACTTGTTCAAACCAGTGCAGTTGTAAGGGTCCAGCTTATCGCATGGTAGGGCCTTCAACACAGGCTCATCGGTCTTTTGAAGCGTGTACTGCGGCACGGCGGCCCTCATGTAGCCCTTGTAGAAAACACCAGCCTACATTGTTTTTCTCAGATAAGAAAATTTCCTAATTTTAGCGCTCCTTGGGGGAAGGGGACTTACTCCAAAGGGAAGAACCTCTCTGTCATCAGCGCACTTCTTGGCCTCTTGGCCAGTTTTGCCTTGACACTCGGGTGCCTGGGTTAACGGGCCTTGTTAGCGTGCTGCTTTTCAGGACTGTATTGACGTGAAAAATCATCAAACCTTCTTGCATCCCTAGACAGATAGCCTCATGTTAGTTTTTCTTCTGATAATGGCCAACTTTGATGTTGTCTCTTCAACGAGGGGGGTTCATGAATACTTACAGCCCATACCCAGGTGCGGAGTGTGCAGCCCTTGTGTGTCAGACCAGAACAGTCGATGCGATTGCCATTCTTGAGCACCTCGGCACAATTAATCTTCTTCTTGGCTGGTCCAGCTGGTTTTTTGACATCTTCATTCTCGACGTTTTGGCAAATCTTGATGTACATGTCATAGTCCTTGGTTCCCTATTACAAAGTTAGAAACGCTCAACCATGTGTTGTTCTGATATTTCTTGTTGTCGAGTCAACGCACCGTTGTCGGGGGGTGGCCATTACAGAGAACCTCATTGTCTGCGGTGTTTGCTGCGTTGGCAAGGCCGGCGCCAAGGAGCAGCAAGCCGGAGAACATAATTGATGGGATATGCATAGTTGCTCTGCGGAGATGTGTCTGTTTGCTAGGTTTTCTAAACAATCCTACACGAGTAGAGGTTGAGAAGCGAATAGAGTGTGATGGCTGCAGGAAGAAGGCTGTAGAGTTGAGATAGACTGCAGTCTTAAATCACAATCGCCGAGTACGTCTTAAAAGAAACTGGAATTTTAATATAGAATATACGTTACTCGCTTAGAGAAAGTGAAACGGTCGCATAAGAACAGGTATTAATAGCATAAATAGTAAGGGCTTAGCTGCCTTAGCTTATACTATGTAGTTCGATTTCGGCAAGTCTAAACCTTGGTTGATATTGAGTATAAGGCGCATTATTTAGTATCCCTTTGACTGTGGAGGAGGAGCAAGCAGGTAACTTGCAGGGATTCTGTCTAACTAGATACCTTAAAAAACGCGATACTTTTAGCGGCACAGAAAATGGCCTATATTAGAAGTACTATGGCGCAGGCGAGTACCAGGCTTGACTTCCGTCGCAGGCAAATTAATATGTGCTATCTAGTCACTTCCTAGTCTCTCATGCCTATGGATCTCGTGACTAGCTTACTCCTCCTCCACAGTTAAAGGGATAAGAGAAATGATTAAGGTACAGACTCCACTTAATCTAGACTATTTCATTATATTACGTGGAATAATGATTAGGCATAGGAATAGTGTTAATTAAGGAGTAAAAGAAGCTATAACGCTAGGGCTCTAAGGGATACCCTTATAGGGTGGGGTACCTCATCTCTTATACTAATTTACCCCTATTATAGGTACCTTATCCCCTTATATAATCCTATAACCCTTTACTTTTAATATACCCCCTTAGCTTCTACTATTTTATAATTATATAATAATATAAGGTAAGCTAGGTAAGGAAATAGGATTATAAAAATTAGAAGGTAAGAAGAAGTATATTCTATAGACTCTTAAGACTAAAGCTTAATAAGCTTTATCTCCTTAGTACTATCTTCTTTATATATATCCTTTTATAACTAAGGTTATAACTTAACTTTAACTTTTTATTAAATTAGTATTAAGTCTTTTCTAAGGCTTTATTCTTTATTCTAAACTAAATAAAGCCCTTTTTATTAATTTATTAAGTTAATAACTTAACTCTAAATATTTATTAAGTTATAATTAAATTAATAGTAAATATATATACTAGTAGGCTTAAGTATATAAATTATTAAGTTATAATTAACTTAACTAATTTTATTATAATTATAAAATTAATAACTTACTATTAAGCTATTACTTTTCTATACTTTATTTATACTTATTAATAATAATATAGGTTAGGTATTATAATTATCTCCCCTTTAATAAGTATTTTACTAGGTACTAGTAACTTCTTTAGAATTAAATTAAATTCTTAAGATCTTTATAAAAACTCTAATATACTTCTTATACTTATAAATTAAATAATCTTATATAGATTTTATAATAATATACTTACTTTATTTTTATTATTATAAATAATAATATTTTTATTTAGTTAGCTAATAATAATAAGTAAGTATATAAGAGCTATATTTCCTTTAACTTAAAGTTATATTTTCTTTTTTTTATAACCTTTTTTACTTTATTTTTTAAAAACCCCTTTACCTTATTTACTTACTTTTACTTTTACTATTATATTTATAACTAATACCTCTTATAAAGTTTATTTTATAAACCTTATTAATAAGCTTAAAGTAATCTTTTCTTTTTAAGGTTCTTTTTTAATATAAAGTATATTATATTACTTTTAAGGTTCTTAGACTAGCTTAACTCCTTTTTAAATAGGTTCTTATACTTATTCTTATATAAAAGATTCTTCTTCTTCTCTTATAATAATCTCTTTTAATAATAAGCTTATAAATAACTTTATTATACCCTTATTTATAACTTTAAATATAATTCTTAGTCTAGTTACTTTATTTATAACTAGTATTATTACTTAGTCTTTTAGCTCTTTAGTTAATACCTTAAACTAGTCTAATAAAACTATATATATATAGGCTTTTAATTTCTTAAAGGGTTAGGAGGTATATTAACTTATAGTCTTTTCTTTTCTTTTCTTTATTAACTATTAAGTAGCTTTTAAACTAAGAGTCTAAAATAAAATATTACTCTTCTATTCTTAAAGTTACTCTTACTATATAGACTACTCTAAGCTAGCCTATTAATACTACTTTAATACTAGTATTAATTAGTTTCTTTAATTAACTTACTTAAGCTTAATAATCTACCTTATTATTAGCCTTTTAAAATACTAAAGTAAAGTAAAAAGCTATTAATATATAGCTTATTACTAAGCTTATAACTATATATCCTTTACTAGATCTCTAGCTAATACCTACTATTAATAAGTTATAAGAAGAGTTTTATATTTAAAGTACTTTAAAAAATATTTATTATATATTTATATTAAATTCTTTTATTCTTATTCCTTTACTTAAAAGTAAAAAGTAACTTATAAAAGTTATTAATATACTTACTTATTAGTATAATAAGATAAATATAGATACTATTTAAGTAACTTTTACTTAAGTTAGTAACTTTATATTTAAATTTTTTTAAGTTAACTTTATATAATATTCTATTATTATTAAGTTACCTCTTATAGCTTCTTTATTTATAAGTATATTAGATACTTTTATTAGCTTTTTTAATATTAATAAGGATTTTAATAATAAAGAAGAAGATAATTTCCTTAATAATAAATTAGAATACTTTAATATAAAAAAGTGCCTTTTATAATTAAATAATAAAATATCTCCTAATAGTCTAAATAAAGGTTTAGTTATTATTATATTTAACTAAATAAGGCTTATAAATAATACTAATTACTTTTATATATAGTACTTATTTTTATTAATTAAGAATTATTAGGTATTTATAAAGTTAGGTAATCTTTTTAAGTTTTTCTTTTTTATATAATATTCTTTTAACTATACTACTACTATCTAATAGTATACTTATTATTACTTTAATTAAAAAAGCTATTTACCTATATATTTTCTTTTCTTTATTAATAAGTTCTTTAGTCTTAATTAATCTTCTTATAAGTATATTATAAGATAATAGCTAATTATAATTAGCTTAATTATATTATTATAAATATATATATATAGTATATATATCTTTATAATAATAGCCTAGATTTTCTTCTTAATTTTATTTAATATTAATAACTAATTAAGATAATTCTAAGTCTTATATAGAGTTTTAACTCTTATTATAATTATTATTACTATATATATAACCTTATAAGTACTATAAAGAATACTAAAGTAAAATCCTTAATTCCTTATTAAGTTACTATTTAACTTAAATAGAGTACTTAAGTATAATACTATTTAATACTTAATACCTATAAGTAGACTCTTATTTAGGTAGAGGGTTAAGTCCTTTAACTTTAACTAACTATCTAAGATTCCTTATACCCTAGCTAAGAGCTAGCTAAATATAATTAATAATAAAGATATTTAGTATTATTATTAATAGCTTTTCTTACTAATACTAATAAATTAGAGAAGACTATAATTTATATTTATAATCTAATAGTATAATAAGTATATATTATTTTATATTAATTTCTTTTATTTTTATTTTTTATTTTTTATAGGTTTAATATAATTTTATAAATTTAGATAATATTACTTAGTTTTTTTTAGTCTCTCTCTCTTATATAGGTTTTTATTAATTTATAATTAATAGTCTTATAAGTAATCTTATATATTTACTAGGTTTTCTTCTATTAACTATTTATTATATTCTACTAGTTATTTTTTTTATTTTACTAAAAAAAGTATTAATTAATTTATAGTTTTATATATTATAATATTTTTAACTTCTTATTCTTCTTTTAAGTTATTAAGCTCTAGTACTAATAATAGTTTATAAGGTTCTTCTTTCTAAGACTCTAATAAACTAATATAAAATATATTATAAATTTAAAAATATTACTCTAATAAGGCTAGTTAATATACTTATATACTAATTTTCTTTAGTACCTATAATAGTCTAATATATTATAATACTAATTTACTTTATATTACCTTAAACTTAAAATTCTTTATAAATAATATAACTAAATCTACTTAAGATAATTTAAATAGCTAATATTATTAGTTATAGTTATATACTTATTATTATATTACTTATTACTAATATTTTTTTATTTTCTTTTTAAACTTTAGTAATTTTTCTACTTAAGCTCTTAGCTCTAGTAGCCCTTCTCCTATAAAGTTAGCCTTAACTTAAATCCTAAGTTTAGGATAATATCTAAATAATAAGTATAATAAAGAATTACTTATTATATTACTTTATATATTATTATATATATACTAAGTTATTATTAATAGGTATAGTTAGTTATATTATATTTTTATTATAAAATAGTATAAGTAATATTCTAATATCTAGTTTATTCTTTTTATTTATTTATCTATTTAAGGATAAAATATAGTAAATAGTTAATATTAAATATTTAAAATATTATATAACTCTAACTAAAATTTACTTATAAATAAAGATCCTTAATCTAAGATAATATTATTAGGTATATTATATAATAGCTTAACTTTATTATAAAATAACTCTATTAGCTATATAGTTATTATATTAGTATTTATTATAAAAAAGAGACTATATTTTATATATTTATTAATAATAACTAAAATTAAGTTTATTTACCTTATTTTAATATATATTAATAGTAGACTTATAATAAAATCTATTATTAATTATAACTAGGGTCTTAAAGGAATTAGTAATAACCTTAACTTACTATATAGCTTATATTATTTTATTATAATAACTTAATATACTATATATATAGTTATATAATCTACTATATTCTTTTATATATTTTACTAAAAGAAGTTTTAATATAAAAGGTTTATTATTTAGTTAGTACTAAAATATCCTATTAATAAATTATTATAATAAGTTTATAATAGTTTATAGACTAGGTCTAGATTTTTTAGGATATAAATCCTCCCTTTAAACTAGAGTAATCCTATATTAGTAATTTACTATAAATACCCTTTAGCTCTAATAGCTAGTTACTTCTTCTTTTAATAACTTAGGTCTTTATTTTAAGTATATAAAATAGTAATATATAAATCTATATTTAAAATCTTATATATCTATATATCTATAACTATAATAAGTATATAAGCTCTTAGGCTATTAAATTACTATTAATTCTTTTCTTAATTAGGTAAGGAGCTACCTTATTAGTAACTTATAGGTTCTTAACCTACTTTTAGTATCTTACCTAGGTCTATAAAGTTAAATATAAATAGATTTATTCTCTACTTACCTTTACTTTAAACTATAATTATAACTATAAATACTATTTTCTTCTATAAGTTATTAATTAACTTTAGGTTAAGGCCTTTATTTAATATATAATTAGACTATCTTAAAGGAGTATTAGTAAGATTTATTTTACTAGTCTAATACTTTATTATAAATTAAAATAGTATAAGAAATATATATTATTTTATTTATCTTTTATTTAATTTAAAAGTACTTATAAAACTTTATAAGTTATAATAATTAAACTAAATTTTAACTAGCTAGTCTTTATTTAAATACTATCTTTATCTCTTAAAGTATTTAACTATTATAAGTATTTCTTAATTATTAACTATATATTATTACTTTATTTTAGTAAGTTTCCTTAATTAGAATATAATAAGATAGTATTAGCCTTTCTTATTTATTTATAAAGTAATACTATATCAGTTAGATTCGACTACCTCTAGGGTTTACTTATAAGGAATAGTATAAAAGGATAATATCCTTTTATAGTTTTTAAAAATAACTTTTTTACCTTTTTTATATCTAATTTCTATTATATACTTTATAATTAAGAGCCTTATATAGCCTTCCTTAGTCTTTAATAATATTTTTATTTAAATATAAAACCTTTAATAACTTAATAAATAGTAATACTACTAATTATTTAAGTTATTATTTAATATTATACTTTTTTAACTTTATAAACTTCTTAATTAGGAGTTAATAAATACTTTATATATATACTATATCCTTAAAGGGACTATACTTCTATTAGTATTATAAACTAGCCTAATAGTCTTATAAGTAGTAATAAATACTTTATATATTTTAACTATTTTCTTCTTTAATAATAATTATAATAAAGATTATAATAAAGAGAAACCTTAGTTAATAGTTAAGATACCCTTAATTATTAATTAAAAGTACTAAAAAGCTATTATAATAAGAGCTTAGAAGAAAAGCTATTAAAGAAGCTAATAAGTTTAATAATATATAAAGATTTAAGGATAGTTTATCCTAAGTTATAATAATTATTAGATTTTATAATTATAAGAAGGTTTTATTACTAAATTAGGATATAAATAAAGAAATAATAAGAAAATAACTTATAATTATATTTAAGATTAGGAGAAAAACTATAAATAAAATATTATAAAAATAAATAAAGATTAAAGTAGTCTTTTACTAAGAAAATACTAAGACTAGTAATTATAAGATTAGTACTTATAAAAGGGAGTTTAGCTTATTATAGAGGAAAGTAAAGGATTATATAACTATAATATTAACTATAAAAGACTTACTCTTAATCTAGTTAAGTAAAATACTATTAATATAGTTAAAGTATTATAATTAAGAATATAATTAAATTATTTTATAGTATAAGAATACTAGGTAAATAGTCTATAAATAGAGTTCTTATTTAGGGAAATAAGGTATAGGTTAAGTAAGTAAGGAACTAGGATAAAGATTAAGGTATTCTTAACTAAAGAAGGATAAAAAAGCTAAAGAATATAAGATTAGTAAGCTAAAAAGGGCTTAGACTTTAAAAGCTAAATATAAAGTATCTTAAGTTATTATACTATTTAGGAAATAAATTACTCTTAGCCTAGGCTCTCTAAAAAACTCTTCTAAGGTATTTAAATATTTTTAATCTAAATAATAACTATATTACCTTATAGTATTAAGATACTAAATAAATAGCCTATAAAAATACCCTAGTTAGAGAAGAATACTAAGAATAAATAGAAGATAAAGATTAAGGTAAAGCTTAATAAAAATAATTAAAAGTAAAAGGATTATAAACTTAATAACTAATATAAAGAAAAAGGAGATATTATAATATTTATAATAAATAAACCCCCTCCCTTCTCTAGTAAATAATAAGCTAATTAAAAACTATTTAATCTTTTAAAAAGAAATTACCTTTACTCTATACTATTTTAACTATTCTATACCTTAAAACTCCTAATTATAATATTATTTATACTATTTAATAATATAAAAGTACTAAAGAGTTATAAAGAAGAGTCTTTTACTATAATAAAAGACCTAACTACTTTTAATAATAACTTAACTAATATAACTAAAGACTAAGGTCTTAAGGATATAAGAATTAATAGTTAGGAGAAAGGAGAGAAGAGGAGGACTCTAATAAAAAGAAAGAAGGTAAGAGAGTATATTATAAGAGAAGGAATAATAAGAAAGGTTAAGAATAAGGACTTTACTAATCTTAACTCTAACTTTCTTAAATTAGCTAATAATAAGGATCTTTTAATAACCCTAATTTATACTTAATTTTAGCTAAAGACTATTTTTAAGGAGAAATTTAATAAAAATAATATTATAGAGTTCTTAAAGAAATTTAATAAATAAATAAATATAAAGAGGATCTTAAATATATATTAACTTAATAAGCTAATAAATATAACTTTATTTTACTTAATAAAAGAAGTTAAGTTAATTATATTTTAATATAATTAAAAGAAGACTAAGAAGTATCTAGTAAAGTACTATTTTAAGTATAATATTAAGAAGTAATATAGCCCCTAGATTAGACTATTAAGATATAATAAATAGTTACTTATTAATAATTATTATATTATTAGTAAGTAACTTATTAAGTATAAATACCTTTATAAATTACTAAATAAGAGGCTTCTTATATCTAGTAAGTAATTAAGATACTTATAGTTAATAATACTATTTACTATTTATTATAGTATAATAGAATAATATAATATTAATATTATCTATTTTAGTAAACTAATATATAAGGATATATACTAGTAAATCTTCTACTTTATTAAAGACTAAATCTAATTTATATAGAATAAAAGATATAAGAAAGCTACTAATTAGAAGGTTCTAGTAAAGGTAAAAGAAGAGCCTTTAGAGAAGGTTAAAGATATATAGCTTATCTTTAGGTAAAATATTAAGCCTACTATTAACCTAGTTAAATAATATAAGCTCTTAAAAAAGATAAAAGGTCTAATAATCTATATCTCTAAGAACTAGAATAATAACTAAAAGACTCTTATTTAATAAAATAATTAGATACTTAGGGATAAAGATAAAGCTCTAATAATAATTAATAGTATAAAAATAAATAAAGACTAAGATATTAAAAAATAAGAGGTCTATATTAATATAATAAGAACTAATAAAGAGTAAGTCTACTAATACTACTTTAAATAAAAATACTTTTTTAATACTTATAATCTTATAAATATAAATACCTTAGTATACTTTTACTCTTATAACTTATTTATATATATACTCTCCTTTAGATTAAAGAATAAGTACCTTATTCTACCTTAGCTATTATACTAATTCTAAAGTAAGTAGGCTATTTAGAAGCTTATTATCTTATAAGCCTTAAAAGTACTAAGATCTAAGTTTATAAAATAAATAATAACCTTATATAAAGAGTCTAAGCTAGAACTAGTCCCTAGACCTTAAGAATAGGAGAAAGTAGATTTTACCTAATAACGCCTACTAAAGAGTTAGAAAATACTAGTACCTAAAGCTAAGCCTAGTAGTTCTAAAGCTAATATTATCTATCTTAATAATATTAACTAGCTAGAACCCTTAATTACTAATATAGTAAATATTAAACTATATTCTAAGAAGAGATTTAGGGTATTTAATAACCTATTAGAGAAGGATAATTTACTTATTAAGCCCTAGAACCTTAGATTTATAGCTATATAAGAAATAAGCTCTTCTCTTAATATAGATAAAAATTTAAAGACTAAGGTTAAATTTAATACTAGTAATTTATAATAGTAAGTTATAGATAATATTATATTAAAAAAGATAAATATAATAGTTAAAGAAGTTATATAATATAACCTAAAAATTAAATACTTACTTACTTAAAGGGTTTTAAATATAATAAAAGAGATTTAAAGAATAAAAGTAATCTTAATAATACCTATAAGCTTAAAGGCTAAAAAAGGACTAGCTACTACTAACCTATATATTAGAGAGTAAGAGGCTACTAACTATACCTTCTATAATATTATATTAATAATAAATATTAGTATAGTCTTAATTAAAAAGTATATTACTTAAGAGTAAGAATATAAGTAATCTACCTTAATAAAAAGGGGGGAGTATCTAATAATTATAGATAAAGTAGGAGGCCTAGTAAGTATAGAAATTATCTCTATAAGAGTAAGACCTCTAATTACTAGTTTATATAATAAAGGGATTATTAATTAAGAGGATAAGTAAGAAACTATATATATATACTATATCTTTAATACTAGATATATTATAGTTACTTAATAATCCTTACCCTTTATTTATATTAAAATAAATACCCCTAAGTACTAGTTAATAGAGGTATTTATAAATTCTAATATAGAAGAGAATATTATAAGCTAAGAACTAGCTATTAAGTATAAGGTTATTATAAAACCCTAATAAGTTATATTTATATCTTATTCTAATAAATAAGTAATTATAACTAAATCTATACTTTTAAAACTATACCTTAAGAATACCTTTATTTAATAAAGAATTTATATAATTAATAGACTAATATTAATAGACTTTATCCTAAAAATACCTTTTATTAAATCTACTTAAGTTATATTTAAATATCCTAAGGATTAGGAGAGTATAGAGTTATAAGTATAGTTTAATAATACTAAAGTAATAACCCTTATAATAAGACTAATAGCCTAAAAAACTACTAATAAATTACTTAAGTTTAAATAATAGTTATTATAAATATAGACTATAGTTATTAATTAAGAGCTTATATAAAAAGAAGATATATTAAAGGGAGAATTTAAAAAAGGGGATATAATTTTTAAATTAGGAGAGGATAATAAGGTAGAAGTTAAAAAGACCTTATATTAGATAATTATAAAAAAAGAAGTTATAATAAAAAAAGAAAATATAGCTATAGATTTATAAAAGTAACTAGAAGATAAGATTAAAGTCTTTATTCTTTATAAGAAGAAAGGGGTAAAGGTAAAACTATTAGATATATTTAATAGCTTTATATTAGAAGATAATTTAAAATAGAGGGAGAAGAAATAAAAAGAAGTAAAGAAGGAAATAAAAACTATTTATAAATATACTAACTTTTTAATAAGTAAATTCTTAAAGATTAAAAAAGGCTTTTAAATATATAAAAAAAGACTATAAAGTATAGAGGAATAGATTAGTAATTTAATAAAAAATAAATAAGAGATATTCCTTATAATACTCTATAATAAAAAAGCTATATTAGCCTAGACCTTTAAAAAGAGTAAGTAACTTAATCCTAGTATAGTACCTCTATAAGAGCTAAAAGTTATTAATTATAAGCCCTAATAAGTAAAATTAATCCTAATTTTAAAGAGAATTTTACTAAAGTTTATCTAGTTACTTAAAATAAGACTAGAAGCTAGTATCTTAAAAGAAAGCTATAGCCCTTATAAGAATTTAATATTCTTAGTTATTAAGCTAAATAGAGGATTATAACTAATTAACTTAGTAATATATATTAATATAATATTAGTCTAAGATATAAATATTCCTTTAATCTATAAAGAAATTACTAAAGACTTTATAATATATAAGATTTTATTATTATTAGACTTCTCTTTTAGTTATAATTAGGTACTTTTAGCCCTTAGAAGTTAAGATTTAATAACTTTCCTTAGCTTTATTAGCTTATTAAGAATATATATACTTCCTTAAGGAGCTATTAACTTAATTATATAGTTTATATATATAATAATATAAATACTAATAGAACTTATACTAAAGATCTACTATTCTTACCTAAATAATATTATTATATAAGGCTCTAATAGTATATATAATAATAAAGAGGTACTCTTAGGAATTAGATATTATATAGTAAAGTATATTTAAAACCTTAATAAGGTTCTAGTAAATATTAAATTAGTAAATTATATAATTTCTAATAAAAAAAGCTATTAGTACTAAAAGAGAGTAATAATTATAAGGTTCTTTTATAATACTTTTAACTATAACCTTATAAAGTATAAAATCTTAAAGATTTAAAAATAAAAAAAGTATTATAATATTAAAAAAGTATATAGCTTTTTAGGTATAATAGCTAATTATAAACTTATAATTAAGGGCTATTTAAGTATTATTAAACCCTTAATATAGCTCTTAAGGAAAGATATAGGTTTTAAGTAAAGAGGATTATAAGAAAAGGTAATAAAAGAGCTAAAGAAGAGGCTTATTATAGCCTTAATCTTAATTACCTTAAGCTATAAGTAAAGTATAAGAGTAATTATTCTTTAAGTAAATACTTTATTATTTAAATAAAGGGTAGTATTAATATAAATAATTAAAGAGAGGAGAATACTTATATAGTTTAAGAATAGTATTTAAATTATTATAAAAGTAAAATATAATTAGATAAAGTATAAAGTTAGAGGATTATTATATATATTCTAGTAATTATATAATTATATTTATAATATTAGTTTTATCTTAAAAATAAATATATTAGTTTTAAAATAATAAATTAATAATAAAGTAAATAATATTATAAGAGTACTAATTATAAGGTAATTAAGCTATATCTAATTATTTAACTTTATAATTTTATATATACTTAGTAAAAAGAATTTAATAGTAAATATATTATCTTAAAAACTAATAAAACTATCTAACCTTCTAAAAGTAAAGTATAAAGGGAATCTAGAGGAGTTTATTAACCTAGTATTAAATTCTATATATAATAATATCTTACTCCTTAAATTAAAATATAATAATAAAAGTTAATTAATAATAATATTTTTAATAATAGCTTAATATCTAGAAGAGATACCTCCTAATTAAAGATATAAGTTTAAGAATAATATAAATTAGTATCTTCTTTATAAAAGAAGCCTATATTAAAAAGTTCTAAGAAGGCCTAAACTACTCTTATTAGTTAATAATTTAAATATTAAAAAGATAATAATTAAAGAGGCCTATAGTTCTTTTAAATATAGAGGATCTTAGATTATAAGTAAATAGATTAAAGCTTAATACTTTTAGCTAAAAATAAATAAAGATATATAAGCTATTATTTAAGTATATAAATCTTATTAAAAGTAGGCTATTATATATAAAAGGGAGATTACTTAGTATATAAAGCCTATAAGACTTATAAAGAAAATATACTTTAATTTATAATATATACCTAATAATTAGAGATATAAGTTTCTTATAAAGACTAAGTATAATCTTATTAGCTAAGTAAAAGTAATACTTATTAAAAGCTATAATTTAACTATTATATCTAGATTTATTAAGAAATTACTAGGTAAGTATAGTATATTTATAAAAGCTATTATTAATAGTAGATTAAAGTTTAAGGGAGAGTTTTTAACTATATTATATAATTAAGGTTATAAGTATATAATAATCTTAAAATATAATCTAAAAGTAAATAAAATAATAAAAGTAAGGTATTATAATATAATATTTATTATAATAAAAATAATTAGGCCTAATATAATAGCTTAGTAATACCTACTAGATATAGTTTTACTTATAAATTAGATATTAGTATAAGTATTATATAAAAGATCCCCTTACTAACTACTATTTAGTTAGTACTTAATCTTACTAATAGAATTAGTAGTCTTAACCTAAAGGTTAATAAATTAGGATAATATATAAGACTAATACTCTTTATTTAAAGCTAGGGTAAGGGTCCTCTTAAAGTATTATAAAGATATTAAAATTATATATTAAAAAGTCCTTAATTTCTAAAAGTAATTAGTAGCCTAAATAAACTAATAAAATAAATTCTAATTATAAAAAAGCCTAATACTAGTAAGTATACTAGTCTTAGTATATAATATAGTTTAAAATAATAACCTATCTTAAGATATAAAGGTAAAATTATATTAGTAAAGTTCTTATAAGGTAATAAGATATAATAATAAGATAAAAGTATACTATCTTATAACCCTAAATAAAATTAATCTACCTAGAATATATACTACTAATTAACTAAAAATATTTTAAAAAGATAAAGTAAGGTAATAGTTTTATAAGAAGAATAATAACTAGACTAATCCCTTAGAGGATAACTCTAAAAGTAATAGTAAAAATAGTAAGTATATCCTAGAGGATAATAAGGGATCTTCTAATCTAGATAAATTATAAAATAATAAATTATAATATTATAATTTATAATATAGAAGGCTATAAGAAGGGCTATAAGGAGCTAGCTTTAAGAGGGAAGGACTTATTATAAATATACTTATAATATAAGATAAGGATACTAAATAATATAAAACTATAATCTAAACTATAAGTTTTTAGTTTTTATAAAAAAACTTATAAGAAAGATAATAATAAAATAAAAAGATAAAACTAAAAGTATTAATTATTATTATTAAAAGGAAGTATATAATAAAAAGCCTTAATTATAAATAGTATAGTTAGTTTTTTATATTTTATTTTTTATTTTTCTATTTATAAAAGTCTATACTTAGCTTATTAAGAGGAAGCTTTTATTATTACTTAATAATTCTTAGCTTACCTATAGTCTTTAAGAATAACTAATAATAAATTTAAGGAGTAGATTATTAGTCTAATTAAGTAAGTTAAAGAGAAATTAGCTAAATACTAGTAACTTAATCTTTATATAAACTATATTTACTATCTTCTTAACCCTCTAAAGGCTTTTAGTATTTAAGATAAAGCTACTAATTATACTAATAACTAATAATTTATTAAATATAGTTTCTATAAAATCTACTAAGAATACCTAGAATAAAGATATAGTCCTAAAAAGGGTATAGAATATAAGAGTATCTTAAGGTAATATTTAATATAAAGGTAGTTAAGTAATAAGAGTAGAATTAAGGGTTTTAATAGCTATATATTTAAATTAGGAATGCCTTTTACTTATTAATATAATTAAATACTATTCTAAGGATAGGGCCTAAGAGGGTCCTAGTTTTAATAAGAAAATATATACTTTATACTTTAAAAAGAAGAGTATATTTAGTAATTATCTTCTAAAATACTTAATTAGAAAAATAAAATTACTTCTAGAATTATATTATTAATATTTAGTCTTTTAGTATAATTAAGTAAAAAGTAAGCTTAAGGTAAAGTAAAGTCTTATATATATTATAATCTTTACCTTTAATAATAAAAAGAATAAGGTTAAGTATAGCTTAGATTATTAGCTATATAAGAGATTAGGAATTATAAAGTACTTATATAAAAGACCTAGAGTTTATTAATATAATAATTACTATTAGCTATTTACTATAAGTAATAATATTAATAGAAGTCTATTATATTAGGTATAGTATTTAAGAGAGTATAGATATTAAGAAGCTTTTAATTTAATATTTTAAGAGCTTTAAATTTAATTATAAGACCTAGGAGATAATTAAGTAAGGAGATATTAAGGTAATTAAAGATATAAGGAGACTTACCTAAATAAGTTAATTAGGAGGATAAAAAGAAGAAAAGAAGAGGAAGAGGAGGAAATTATTAAAAAAGAGAAAATATAAGAGGAGGAGTATATTAGCTATTTAAGCTATAATAAATATATTATAATTTTATATATATTTATTATAATAAAGCTACTAGCTAGTATAAACTAGTAGTCTTATATACTTAATTTACTAGATTAGCTAGTAATTATATTATTTATATAAATTATATTCTTTATTTCTCCCTCTTCTCTCTTCTTTCTCTCTTATATCCTTTTAAAACTCTTTATACTCTATCTTTATTACCTAAAACTTCTAATCTTAGCCTTAAAAGTTATTTTCTTTAAACCTATTATTATTCTAATACTTTTAAGACCTTTTTATTTTTATTAGTTAAATAAGAAATTTATCTTTTTATACTTTATTTTATTTTTTCTTTATATTTTATAGCCTAATCTATAGTCTATTACTTTATTATACTTATTTTTTTTCTCCCTTATATACTAAGAAGTACTTACCTAATTTCTAATTTTTTATTTTATTATATAAATATCCTTATTATTATTTTCTTTTTTATTTCTATTTTTTATTAAAAATAACTATAATATTTTACTTTAAGATTAAAGGAAAAGATAGTAATTACCTATATTACTTTCTTAAAAAAAGGGAGTAAGTTAATTTACTTATTATTAAATCTTATTTATACTATTTATTAATCTTTTATTTAAAGACTATTTAGCTAAAAGAAGAACTTATTTTACCCCTTAATTAAGAAAATCCTCTCTTTTAAGATATTAAGAAAAGCTTTTACTATATACTAAACTACTTTATAATTAAAAAGAGATCTTAAAAAAAGTATCTTATATTATACTTTAGGCTTTATAGTATACTCTTAAAGTATAGATAAGCTAAAGGTATTTTACTTCTAATTATACTTAAAATTATTATTTAAAGACTAAAAGAAGTTATTATAGTTATTTTTACTAAATTTCTAATTAGAAGTTATTTTTAACTATTTATATATAAGCTTAATATACTTAAAGATAGAATAGAACTTAATTAGGAGTTTATAAAAGGAGTATTACCCTTTAGAAGCTTAATTAAAAATAGCTAATATTATAAGTAAGGTCTACTAGACTATAAGTTCTAGATTAGCTTAGTTAACTTTATAACTTATTAAAGCCTTTATAAAAAAAGATATTAAGTTATTATAATATTTAATAAGAGATTAAGAGTTCTATAAATCTTTAACTTTATCTTAAATAGAAGATATATAAAGGTAAAAGTAATAGCCTTAATATTTTATTAATAACTTACTAATATATAACTCCTTTATAGTTTCCTTATATTTACCCTTAATATTAGTAATTAGGGGAATAAATAGTCTTATAATTATTTAGGAATTTATAATATTATATTACTATTATAAGGCTATACTAATAATACCTTATTAGAGCTAATAAGTAAAATATAAAGGAAGAAGTAGTTAGATAAGCTAATTAACTTACTTATAAATAACCTTAAGCTAGTTATTATATAAGGGCCTTATAATCTAAACCTCTTTAAGCTATAATAGATAGACTAAGATAGATTATACTTAATTTAAGTCTTAAATAAGAATTTCTAGGTAAATATTCTATACTATATACTAGCTAATAAGCTAGAAATTAAGAAACTACTCTTATAAACTTACTAGCTTAGACTTATTAGTAATAGCTTAGATAAGCTTTATAAGTTAAAGCTAATTAAGTAGTTTATATTTAGTAGTCTAGCTTTATATAAGATAAGTAAGAAACTCTTAGGGGACTAGATTAGTATATTCTTTATAAATAATTAAAAAAAATAGTACTATCTTCTATTAAATCTAAGGTTTATTAGAGGCTTCTAGGAGTTTATATTTACCTATCTTAAGGGAATAAAGAGTATTTTATTTTCTAATATTATAAGTATAAGTAAATATATATAGTTCTTTAACCCTTAAATGCCTTTAAAGAAGAGACTTAATAATATAAAAGGTCTTTTAAGTTAAAACTAGTTATAAAAGAGAAAGTTTATACCTTTAAAGTATAGATTAAGAAGTTTTAATAACTAGATATAAGGACTAGATCCTATATAAGGTTTAATAGTAGTATAAAGTATTAGCTAAAGTAGATAGGGTTTTAAGCTAATAAACCTTTTAAACCCTAATATCCTTAAAAGCCCCTTAGCTTAATTAAGGAAAATAAGACCTCTAAATTAGAAGCTAAAGTAATTACTAAGTAAAGAGTCTATAGCTACTAGAATACTAAATACTTATTAATAGCTTTTTTTAGCTATTTAAGAATTTACTCTATTAATAATATCTTAAGTCTCCTAATATTCTATAACCTCCTAATAGGCCTTTATTATAAAAGATTAGGCTATTTATAAGCTAAGAGATACCTAGATTATATAAAGGTTACTAATCTTAAAAGAGCTTAAGAAGGTAATTAAAAATACTATAATTATAAACTAAGATATTAATAAGAATAATTAAGCTTTAAGTATTATTAAGGATTAGGATAAGTTAATTTATAAATAACTTATATATATAAATAACCTAAAGCTAGCTAATAATATATTTAACCTAAGCCTTAGTATTAATAACTCTTTATTATACCTTTAATATATATATTAGCTTTAGAACTAGGGGAAATAGACTTTACCTTATATTAAATATATTTTAGTACTTTAACTAAGTAAAAAGAAGATAGGCTTATTAAGGACTATACTTATTAGGACTATTTAGTTATTAGAAGGAGATATAGTATAGGTATAACTAATAAAGGCTTTATATATAACTACCTTAAAGAAATCCTTAATCCCCTTTATCTTAAATAAACTAGTTACTATTAGTATATAGACTTAAGTCTATAAGATTATTATTATATACTAAACTATATACTTAATCTTAGTTAGGACTTATATATTATAACTAGAAGCTTAAACTAACTTTAAAGCTATTAATAAAAAGAAGGCCTTATAGATTACTAAGGAATAGTTAATTAAGTATACTAAGAAGCTTAAGAAAGCTAAAGAGTTATAAGTTATTATTAAGAAGGCTACTATTATTATACTAGCTACTATTAAGATAACTACTATTAAGGGCTAAGTTACTAAGGAAGAGGCTATAGAGGAAAAGGAGGATCTAAGTATAAATATAAAGTAGGATTAACCTAAAGATATTATTAAAGGCTATAGAGGAGTAGATTAATTAAAGTATAGATTTAAGGAGAAAGGTTTTATTTTTATTATTAGGCGTTTAAATATTTATTTTAAGTTAAAAAGGATAAAGGAGTTCTTTATATAGGTCTTATTATTATTCTATAGCTATTTATTTTTTTTTTCTTATTATATAAGGAGGATTATATTAGTTAGATTTAACTATTTTTAGGGTTTACTTATAAAGAATAGTATAAAAGGATAATATCCTTTTATAGTTTTTAAAAATAACTTTTTTACCTTTTTTATATCTAATTTCTATTATATACTTTATAATTAAGAGCTTTATATAGCCTTCCTTAGTCTCTAATAATATTTTTACTTAAATATAAAACCTTTAATAACTTAGTAAGTAATAATACTACTAATTATTTAAGTCTTTATTTAATATTATACTTTTTTAACTTTATAAACCTCCTAATTAAGAGTTAATAAATACTTTATATATATACTATACCCTTAAAGGGACTATACTTTTATTAGTATTATAAACTAGCCTAATAGTCTTATAGGTAGTAGTAGATACTTTATATATTTTAGCTATTTTCTCTCTTAGTAATAATTATAATACTAAAGGTATTATCTTTTAAAGTATTTATTTCTAACTTAACCCTTTTCTTAGGATTATAGTATAGGAGAAAGGGTATACTCTAAAAAGCTACTTTTAACTTATTAAAGATATACCTCTTAGTTATACTAAAGTTAACTCTCTCTAGTTTCTTACCCTTTACTAGTTCTTTTAACTAGACTATAAGTAATAAGGCTTTTTATAAATAATTCTTAATAAACTAATAATAAAAATTATAAAAACCTAAAAATACTTAAATTTTTTAAAAGGTCTTTAATTCTAGTTACTCTTAAATTATCTATACCTTTAATATATTTATTTAAATTCCCTCTTCTAAAAGAATAAAGCCTAAGAACTCTATCTTAGATTTATAAAAGATATATTTTAATAGCTTTATATATAATTTAGCTTTTCTTAACCTATTTAATATCTTTTTTAAGTATTCTATATACTCTTTTTAAGTCTAAAAGAATATAAAGATATTATTAAGGTATATTATATAGATTTTATTAAGTAAGTTTTTTATTATTTAGTATATATAATTTTAAAAAGTAATTAAAGTATTTATTAGTCTAAATAGTATAATAAAGAACTTATAGTAATTATATTAACTATTAAAAGTAGTTTTTTACTTATCTCCCTTTTTAATTTAGATATAATAATAAATATCTTTAATATCTAATTTAAAGAAGAATTTTACTCTTAAAATATAGTCTAAGATTTTTATAATTAAAGATAAAGGGTATTAATTCTTCTTAATAATTTTATTTAAACCTTTATAATTAATATATTATTATTAATTTACCCTAACTAGACTTATTATCTATCTAGTACTTCTTTAGCTTATATATATAAGAAAAAACTAGGATTCTTAGGGGAAAAACCTATATAACTATAAAACACTATAGTTCTATATTAGTTTTTAGTAGGGTCTAGTAAGGCCCCTTTTCTTAATTAGTAAGGAAGGATAGGAAGGCAGGAAGGCGAGTAGTCTTAAGGGGGGGTTAACCTAGAGTGACTATATAGGCCTAGGTATAGGGCCGGGGTTAGATCGTGGTCGCTTCTCCCTGCGTTTCTATAAGCTTCTATATAGCCGCGGGGTAATATAAGGTAATACGAGGCGCTTAGTATAAGGTAGTATAAGGAGCCTAAGCGTGGGTAAGCGCCTTAGGTCCACGCTAGTAATAGTATATTATACTTTTACTCCTATCCCTCTTATCTACTAGCTTAAGAAGCCCTACTTTAGGCTAGAATTATCTAGAATTATTAAAATTATTAGAATTATAGCTAAATATATATTATATATATATCTATTATTATTCCCTTTTTTCTTATATAACCTATAAATACTATATAAAGGAATATATTCTTAATTATAATAATCTTATTATAAGAGTATATTAATTAAAGGTCTAATTACTATTTAACTAATTTTTTAACTATTTTTCTTAATTAATTTATTTAATTTAGCTAATTTAGTTAATCTAGCTAATCTAGCTAATCTAGCTAATCTAGCTAATAATTTAAGGAGATAAATAGGCCTTAATTCCTCCTAGATTTAGCCTTCTTCTTCTTTCTTCTTTAGCTATCTTAACTATATATTTCCTCTCCCTCTTCCCTAGCTACCTCTATATACCCTTAGCCTGCGTTTAAGCTAATTCTATATAATAGAATATAAGGCTAACCTTTAATAGGAAAGTCTATACCTCCTCCTCTACTATATAGTAAGTAACCCTAATCCCCTATTACTCTTACCTAACTCCTAAGGCTAAGCTACTTCTTAGTCTTTAAATTATAACTATAACTACTATTATAATAAGTTTATCTTTATCTTATTATAGCCTTACTATATTTCTTAACTAGTCTTAGCCTACTACTCCTTAACCTAGTTATAATAATATTATTACTCCCCTAGCTAAAAACCCTATTATACCCTATATAGAGTGCGGGGAGCCTCCCTATAGTAAGCCCTAGGTAGTCTTATATAGACCCTACCTTAGCTATATAAATACCTTTAGCTATATAACCTACTATAATTAGTAGGCTAGTAAGTCTATAATTCCTTTTTAATCCTATTATATACTAACCCTAGTAGCTAATACTTATCTTTATATTATATATACTAAGTTAAAGTAATACTACCTTATAATAAGTCTACTTAAATCTTATTATAATTCTAATACTAACTATCTATAAGTTATACTAACTATAGTCCCTACTACTACTACCTTCTAGTAATAGTATCTTAATAATACTAGGCTTAACCTAGATATAGCGCTTAAGTATACTAACTTCTAATACCTTAGTTAAGAGGCTTTTTATATTTACTCTAAAGCTAGGGGGGGCTTTATTAAGGGGAGTTAAGACTAAACCTACTCTATAAGTAATATAAACCTATTAATAATTACTATTAATACCCCTACTACGCCTACTATTACTACTCTATCTAATAATAGTGCCGCCCCTACTATAGCTTTATTTAGGGGCCTATCCCTCTTAGATAGGTCTATACTTATAGACCTCTTATTAGAGGCTTATACTTAGTTAGACCTACTATAGCTTATTATTAATACCTTAATAGCCCTATACTAAAACTAGGCTAAGGGGGAGGGAGAAGGTAGGGCTAAGGGGGGTAAGGGTAGTAGAGAGGTAGCTTAGGCCTATAGCTACTAAGGGCCTAGGCTAAGCCTATTATAAAAAGGAGATTTATTTATATTTAAGTCTAGTTATAAGTAAAATAAACTAAACTTATTAAGAATATACTATAAGATTATCTAGACTATACCTAGTTATTATTAATAATATTACCTATTTTATTTTAATATCCTATTATACTTATTTTATAATACTCCTACCTTATATTTAGTCTATCTTTAATATATATATAGGTTAGTTACCCTAAACTATATAACTATTCTACTATCCTCTTACTCTAGACTAGGTAGTTAAGTATAAGAGAAATATTATACCTATCCTATAGTATAAGTAGTATAAGACTACTATGTTGGTCGGATTCGACCACCTCTAGGGTTTACCTACGAGGAATAGTATAAAAGGACGATGTCCTTCTATAGTTTTTAAAAATAACTTTTTCACCTTTTTTATATTTAATTTCTATTATTTACCTTATAATCTAGAGCCTTATAAGGTTTTTTATAGTCTCTAATAATATCTTTATCTAATATAAAGCCTTTAATAATTTAGTAAGTAATAATACTACTAATTATTTAAGCCCTTATTTAATACTACGTATTTTCTATAATATTAACCTCCTAATTAGGAGTTAGTAAATACTTTATATATATATAAAACCCTTAGAGGGACTATATTTCTATTAGTATTATAAACTAGTCTAATAGCCTTATAGGTAGTAGTAGATACTTTATATATTTTAGCCGCTTTCTCCCTTAGTAATAATTATAATAGAGGTTATAGTGGGGAGAAACCTTAGTTAATAATTAAGATACCCCTAATTATTAGTTAAAAGTACTAAAGAGCTACTATAATAAGTGCCTAGAAGAAAAGCTATTAAGGGAGCTAATAAGCTTAATAATATATAAGGATTTAAGGATAGTTTATCTTAAATTATAGTAGCTACTAGGCTTTATAATTATAAGAAGGTTTTATTACTAAACTAGGATATAGATAAAGAAATAGTAGGTAGATAACTTATAATAATATCTAAGATTAGGAGAAGAACTATAGATAGAATATTATATAGATAGATAAGGATTAAAGTAGTTTCCTACTAAGAAAACACTAAGACTAGTAATTATAAGATTAGTACCTATAAAAGGGAGTTTAGCTTATTATAGAGGAAAGTAAATAATTATATAACTATAATATTAACTATAAAGGACCTACTCTTAGTCTAATTAAGTAAGATACTATTAATATAGTTAAAGTACTATAATTAAGAATATAGTTAAATTATCTTATAGTGTAGGAGTACTAGGTAGATAGCCTGTGGATAGAGTCCCTACTTAGGGAAATAAAGTGCGGGTTAAGTAAGTAAGGAACTAGGATAAGGATTAAAGTGTTCTTAACTAAAGAAGGATAAGAAAGCTAAGGAATATAAGATTAGTAGGCTAAAAAGGGTTTAGACTCTAAAAGCTAAATATAAAGTATCCTAGGTTATTATACTATCTAGGAAATAAACTACTCTTAGCCTAGGCTCTCTAAAAAACTCTTCTAAGGCATTTAAATACTCCTAATCTAGATAATAACTATATTACCCTATAGTATTAGGACACTAGGTAGATAGCCTATAAAGATACC